>ML111685.1:34476-48253 GCA_003697995.1 Taxidea taxus jeffersonii
GCTACCTGTTGATGTGTTTAATGTCGATATAACAGAAAGGCTGCCAGCTCTGTTAAGGATGCAAGAAGTCGAGGCTGTGACCTTGGATTGTACCAGCATCTGTGATGTTACTCCACTTCTGCTCTTAGGAAGATTTTGGTAGTATTCACAAAGGGAAGCTTTCCAAAATTTTAAATTCAAGAAGGTCAACAGAACAATTATCCCTTCATTATTTGCTCTCAGTTATTTTTCCTGTAGACGTCCTTCACACACCTCAGTATTCAGAACTTGCATCCACAGCAGGGGTGCCCGGGTAGCTCAGTGGGTAGAGCATCCATCTCTTGATCTCAAGGTCATGAGTTCAAGCTCCACAATGGGCATGGAGGCTACTTAAAAAACAAAAACAACAACTTACCTCCATGGCCAACACTACGAGGTAAAAGCCACGATGGAAATTATGTTAAAAGCAGAGGGAAACTAAAGGTGTCACTTGACAATCACAGAATTCTTGGGGCCTGATCCTCACCATGACACGATTTGGGTTGGTTGTCCTGCTCACAGTGATCCCCTGCTGGTCGTTCAGGGTGGTTTCAGGGGGTGCCTATCCTCTCTTCCTATATGGTCCCACTTCATTGGTTATACTTGGTGGCATGAGAGATGGCATGACCTAGTGTGGATCAACGGAGATCTCATTCCTAGAGGTTTAGAATTGGATCCGTGAGGCTCAAGGCTTTCCATGGGGCTGACCTAGAAATGTGTGAACTTCGGAGCAGTGGGAAGCAGGTGTGCAGGGCACAGAGGAGCGAGACCGCCAGGGTCCTGCTGGTTTCCCAGAAGCGGACTCTGGTCTTTCCAGAGGACCAACTTCATTATGCCTTTGGACTCTGTGAAATGCCCCTGTATCCTTGTGAAAATTCTTATTCCTGGAGTCAGAGCATATTGGTTTTGGTTTAGTTGCAATTCGAAGTCTTAATTAACACTGCATTGTGTTGGAATGAGAAAGCTGTCATCATGACTAAAGGGAGACTTCCATAAATATCCAGACCAGAGATTTGGAATCAGGAGTCCTATAAGTGAAGGTTCAGCTGGAGAAGCAGAAGCTTTGTGAATATCGTGGAATAAGGAATTCGTAGAAATTTGAACTTACACAATTGTGGTTGCTGCTGGTGAAGTAGTGGTCTAAAAAAAGAGGGGGAGGGTAGCTGGGAAATCTGAGAAAAGTGTTTAACCAGTGCCAGCCTGGGCAAATGAGTTGGAGCTTGCCAGGAGCCTGGAAGCGATGCATGTCCGGCTGTTAAGCTGGGATGGTGCACGGGCCTGACACAGCAGTCTGTGGAAGGTTGACGTATCTTACATATACTGCCTCTGTGAGTGTATAGGGAAGCATCTGGTGGTGAGCCTGGGGTTGCTGTTAGTTAGCAGGATTAGTAGTTGGGGAGGATACCCAGGCATTGCACAGGGAAGAGAAAGGGTACACCAGAGCCCACCAGAACATCTGGATCTATCTCCATTGCCTCTAACCAACAGTGACCTTTCAAGCCAGATGGCTACTCCTTCACTGCCGCTTCCCAGACAGCATGCTTTTGGCTAAGTGCAGCTTAGGAAGAGGATACCGCAATATAGAATTCCCAGAGTAATCAAGTTGACAATCGAACAGTCCTGTGCTCTAGTCTTTGATAGACCAGGGATATATTATCCAGCCCAATAGGTCAGATGAAAGACTAGGAAAATATAAAAAATGCCCCTAGTGAGTACAGTACACAAACATGTTTGGGAAGTATAGCTTTAAGGCGTCACTACCCACTGAGCCTCATCAACCAAGGTGAAAACCAGAGTTATCTTAGATGGTTTTCTCTTCCTCACCCTAAACGCCCAGTTGCCAAGTTTTATATCATTTTGTTTCTTAAAGTATCTCTTGAATGTGAGCCCCTCTTCTCTATCCTCATTGCAAATGCTCTTACCTGGACTGTTGCCTCTTTTTTAAATGGTCTTTCTGAATCTACCACAGATGCATCCATAATACCCACTAGGTCAGTGGCCTTGACCCCTGGCACTTTCACATCACCGGGGGGCCTTCAGAAACTCCAGTGCCTGTGCCCCAGCCAGACCATGTATCAGACCCTTGTACAACAACCTTATGTAGTACCTACTATTACTAATTCTTTTATGAAAATGAGCAAGTTGAGGATTAACAAGATTAAATAACTTCCCAAAGTTCACATCTAGGAAGTAGTGGAGCTCAGATGTGCAGGGCTTATGCTCCTAACCATATGCTGGGATGCCTTCTGAACTGTATTGTGGGTTGATTAGATGGATAGTAGGACCAACAGGTGAGATGAGGAACAAAACTGGAAGTATGGGGGTGATGGTAATGGCTTTGAACTTGGCTGGTTTGAGTGGCTTTTTAGACAACTAGCTAGTGATGTTCAGGTAGCAGTTGAAAATACAATGGGGCCCCAGGTAGTTCAGGGGTAGTGGGTATAGAGAGGAAGCATGGACACAAAAGGCAATTCTGAGTTAGAATGGACAGGGTTTAGTGACTGAATGCAGAAGGATGAGGTGAAGGAGTGTGTGGCTTTGTCTCTCAAGGTTCTAGCTTGTGGGGAAGGAGAAAGGGAAAGGTAAACCTACCTGAGAAAAATGGTCAACACAGGTAATGTGTGGGCAAAGACAGAATCCTTTTGAAGGTATCCAATTTCAGAGACCAGTGCAGTGACTAGGCTGGAAATTTGAATCTGAAGTTTGGAAGAGAGGTTGCAGTCAGACATGTGATTGAAGTTGCATCAGGGGAGGCCAGCCCTTGGAAGTGGATGGGCTAGGTCAAGTATGAGGTCTGCTCAGGAAGAAAAGAAGGCCAAGGATGCAGTTCTGGGAAGATTAACATAAGGGGTGGGGAGAGAGGGGGAAGCCCATGAAGGAGTCCCAGAGGAGCAGGCAAGTGGCAGGAGGTCAGGAATAGATAGGTGACAGATGATGGATGGTAGATAGATAGATAGATAGATAGATAGATGGGAGAAAAAGACAAAGTTTAAGGAAGCAGTTCATGCAATTGTTGGGGCTGGCAAGTCTGAAATCTGTAGGGCAGATTGGAAGGCTGGAAACTCAGGCAGGGTTTGAGGCTTTAATCTTGAGACAGAATTTTTTCTTAGTTTTCACTCTTGAGGACTTCGACTGATTGGATGAGACACACCTCCATTATTGAGGGTAGTCCTTTTTACTTAAAGTCAGCTGACTGTAGATGTTAATTACATCTACCAAAATACCTTCACAGAAACACCTAAATTAGTGTTTGATTAGATGGCCGGCTGTTATAGCCTAGCAATGTTAACACACAAGACATACATCATAATCCACATCTTTTCAACTTAACACCCATTCACATCTCCTTAAACCATTATTAATTTCCGAGTGAAGACACTAATAAAACACTTCCACTTAACATGATGAGTATAACCAAAAATGCACTATCCTTTCCCTGGAAGAAGATGCATAATCCTGAGGTGATATTCACTCTTCTTCATAAACTATAACTTCAATAGTGTATTGTACATTTGGTTACTATTAATGCATCATTTGTTATAGGATAAGTAGATAAGGAAGGGGGGAAAACAAAGATAAATTATAAAATAATATGTCAAATATCTTTGTTTTCTTTCCTTCCTTAATCCATACTGCACATAGTCATTACAACATCCTCTTAAAATCTTTAATTAGGGACGCCTGGGTGGCTCAGTTGGTTAAGCAGCTGCCTTTGGCTCAGGTCATGATCCCAGCATCCTGGGATCGAGTCCCGCATCGGGCTCCTTGCTCAGCAGGGAGCCTGCTTCTCCCTCTCCCTCTGCCTCTGCCTGCCTCTCTGTCTGCCTGTGCTCGTTCGCTCTCTCTCTCTCTCTCTCTCTCTCTGACAAATAAATAAATAAAGTCTTTAAAAAAAATCTTTAATTAGTCACATGTAAAGAGAAAAAAAAATCTATCTATCTATATTTATATACATATGGCTTCCCTGGTAGAAAACTGTATCAATAAAACTGTAGACTTAGAGACTTATGGAAATACATTAGGGTATCCAAAAACTAAATATTTAAGCTTTGCATTATGAGAAATATCTGTTACATGTTTAATAAAATAGCTTAATTCTTTTTTTAAAAGATTTTATTTATTTATTTGACAGAGAGAGAGAGCAATCACAAGCAGGCAGAGAGACAGGCAGAGAGAGAGAGGGAAGCAGGCTCCCTGCTGAGCAGGGAGCCCAATGCGGGGTTCGATCCCAGGACCCTGAGATCATGACCTAAGCCGAAGGCAGAGGCTTAACCCACTGAGCCACCCGGGCACCACAAAATAGCTTAATTCTTTTGGATTTTTTTAAGGCTTTCATGAACAGTTTGACAATTCTAGGTGATACAGTGTTGATTATAAACTGTACTTCATTAGATAAGTTTGTATCACAAACTTAGATTATTTATGCTAATTGAACCCATTAAAGGATAGTTTACTTTTTGAGGCAGAGCTCACCAAGAAAACTAAAATTAAGAAATGTCATGAAGGCCAAAACTTTGGCAGAACTTAAGAAACTTGGGTATAAATTATGCTTGTGTAGATTGAAATGATTATTTCCCAAGCAAACAAAAAATAAACATAGTCACTACAAAACAAGAAAGAAATTTTCATGACAGTTACAGTCCTTGGTTCTCCAACTGGTCATAGTTGGTATTTGTAACTTCTCTCTTTTTTAAAAAAATTCTTTTTTTTTTTTAAAGATTTTATTTACTTGTCAGAGAGAGAGAGCGAACGAGCACAGGCAGACAGAGTGGCAGGCAGAGGCAGAGGGAGAAGCAGGCTCCCTGCCAAGCAAGGAGCCCGATGTGAGACTCAATCCCAGGATGCTGGGATCATGACCTGAGCCGAAGGCAGCCGCTTAACCAACTGAGCCACCCAGGCGTCCCTGTAACTCTTAAACTACCCCTTACCCCTTTCCCTTTGCCCTCAGAAAGCATCTCATCTGGTCATGGTTCTTTGCGTGGTAGGGTAACCCAAACTTTTCTTCTTGGACACTCTGGGCGATTAGTAGCCCAGCCTGAGTTGGGTTAGTATAGTTTTGCATTGACCTCGATCACAGGGCATGGAAATGCTAAGAGATGCCCCTAGAGATCTCCTGTATTGCAGGCATACTCTGCCTTACCTCCACTGCGGATGAGCGGTCCAATGTCCCCCAGGATCAGTCACCCAGCCAGCACTGTAACTCCCTTCTTTGCCTATCAGTTTGGAGACACGAGGAGCCCAAAGTTGTCAGGTGGCAGTCTTAACTTCCCGTTAAATGGAATTGTTGCATCTCTTGGTGGAAGTGTTCTTCCCTTTGGAATTCTCTAGGCTAGCAGAGCTTACTGTTAGGGAACAGGAAGCAATTTTTTTGCTAGTGGATCACTAGGGCTAATGAGAGGTGCCACTCTCATATCTATCTCTTGATTCCTGGACCCATCCCATCCCAGCTATGGGAGAAACAGTACCCTTTACTGGACACTGATTCAGAGCATCCTGCAGAACCTTGTCCCAGCCCTTGTAAGGAATTGCCACTGAGCTGGAACTGTAACTGCCTTTGGAAGGCCATTCCATTGTTCTGTCAAGCCCGCCACTTCAGGATGGTAGGAATTCTGATAGTAGTTTTGGCAGAAGCAGGAAAGGGAAATCTGTCTCTGTTCCAGTAAGAGCAAAATGCTACCCCTTCCACGATGGAAGAGGTCCAGCGTGATCAGCCTGCCACCAAACAGCAGACTGGCTGGTCACCGTGGGGAGTGGTGCCCTACCATTTGTCTCTGGCAGGGTAGACACTCAGCACTGGCCATACTGAGCTTGGCCTTGGTGAGTAGAAGTCTGTGTTTCTGAGTCCACACATCCCCTACCACCATGGGCACTTAGTTCATGAGCCCACTGGGCGATGTTAAGTGTGTCTGGGAAAAGAGGCTGACTGGCATTCACAGAATGGGTCATCCTACCTGCTTGAAGATTGAAATCCTCCTCTGCTGAGATCATCTTTTGATGAGCATTTACATGGAACACAGATATCTTAAGTCTTTTTGCCCACTCAGAGAAATCTATCCACATCCCTCTTCCTTAGATCTCCCAGTCACCAATTTTCCAGTCATGTTCCTTTCAAATCTCTGGCCACCCAGTCAAACCCACTGACCCCAGTCCATGAGCTGGCATCCACTTGTACCTCTGACCATTTCTCCTTTAAAGGGAACTGAACTATGAGGTTCATTGCTCAAAGTTCTGCCCACTGGAAGGATTTTCCTTTCCCACTCTCTTTCAGGGATGTTCCAGAAAGGAGCTATAGTGTTGCAGCTGTCTACTTTTGGGTAGTGCCTGACTATTGTGCAGGACCGTCTGTAAACCAGGCCTGAATTTTCTCTTCCTCAGTCAGTTGATCACAGGGAACTCGCTATAAGGCCACAGGTACAGGCTGGGAGAGAGAAGGTGATGTGGCAGGAGTGAGGACCGTGGGTGTTTGAGCCACTTCCTCATGGGACTTACTTGTGCCTTCGGTGTCGGCTCGAGCCCAGTATCATATATACCACTTGGATTTGATGATGGAATGCTGCCGTACATGCCCAAATTTATGGCTTGTTGGTCAGACCACACCTAGTTCATGATGAGTGGCTCAAGTTGCATGATAACATGGTGATCCATGGTTAAAGGCTAAGTGTCTGTGTGAAGGCCCCGGAGTGAGTCAGAAGCTGTTTCTCAAAATGAGAGTAGTTATCCAGGGGGATGGCAGGGTGTTCCTCCAAAATAAAGGTCTGTGATGTTACTCACCTGTAGGGGCCTGACAAAGCCTCCATCAGCTTCTCTGTTACACTGACACTTCAAGCATCATCGAATCCACTGGATTACTCATTGAATCTGCTTGATTCTGGCCCAAGAGCCAGAGCAGTGTGCACGGCAGCCTTGACCTGTTGTAGAGCCTTCTTGTCTTCTGAGCTCCACTCAGAGCTAGCAACTTGGCCAATGGGTTTGAGGAGCCCACTCAGCTGAGGAATATGGTGCTTTCCAAGCCCAAAGAGGACCATGCTGTACCTTTTGTTTTTGCTGCTGTTGTTGTAGGAAAGGCTGAATACACCTTCTCCTTCACCTAAGAAGGATGCCCCACACCAGTGGATATGTAGAAAACCCACTGAGACAGAAGGCCTCTAAACTCTTAACAGATTTATTTTTCACTGTCTGACATGCAAATGTCTCTCCAATAAGTCTGGAGTTGCTACTTCCCCTCACTAGGTCTAGGCAGCACCATGTCATCGACGCACAGGACCAGCCTGAAGTCTTGCGGAAGGGAAGGCAATCAAGGTCCCTGCTTGACTGAAGTCTCCTGTCGGGCTGGAGAGTTGATATACCCCTGAGATAGAGCAATGAGGTGTATCGTCAATCTTGCCAGCTGAAAGCAAGCTGCTTTTGGTGGTCTTTACTCACAGGTATGGAGAAAAAAACATTTGCCAGATCAGTAGCTGCATATATGAGGAGCTGGGAGATGTGTTAATTTGCTCAAACGGTGAAACCACATCTCGCATGGCAGCGGCAGTTGGCGTCGCCACCTGGTTACATTTCTGAGAATCCACCGTCATCCTCACAGAACCATCTGTGTTCTGCTCAGGCCACACAGGCAAGGTGATTGGGGGTGTGTTGGGAATTGCCACCCTGCCTCCTTCAGGTCCTTGATGGTGGCACTAATCTCTGCAGCCCCTCTGGAAATGTAGCATTACTTGGGCTCTTTTCCTAGATAGGGGCAGTTGTAGTGACTTCCTCTTGGCCTTTCTGACAAGAGCCCTCACTGCATCAGGCCAAGGAGCCGGTGTGGGGATGCTGCCCATTGCTGAGTATGTCTATCCTGATCATGCATTCTAGAACTGAAGACATGACCAAAGGTTGGGTGCAGACACCTGCTGTGAGAGGGGTGTCTAAAATTCTGACCACCTGACCTTCAAAACTCCTACTGTGATTGGTGGGATCCAGCAGTGGTTTGGGTTCTCCAAAATTATTGTTGGCTTAGACCCAGTATCCAGTTACTCCTGAGAGGGCCGATGACTTCCTTTTCCTAAATGTAGGTTCACTCTGGTAAAAGGCCATATGTCTCTTTGGGGAAGGCTAGAAGAAAGATTACCAGGAGAGATTTTTGGCAGTGTTCCAGGTCTTTCCTCCTTCATTGGAGGAGTTCTGCTTCTGTAAACTGACTCAAGTCTGGAAATTGATTGAAGGACTGAGTCTCTCTGTTTTAACTTGAAAGCGAGTTAAGCTTTTGTTCACTTGAACTAGAACTTTTCTGTTTATCCAGATCAAGTAAGAATTTAGTAGACTTCCCATCTATTTGACTTCTAGGAAGACCATGACCAATCCCCCACCCCCTTACCTTTGGTGATTCATTGCCACCATTCACCCTGTCACCCTGGGATCAGTCATCCTGATTGCACTGAAGGGTCCCAATTCAGTAGTTTCGGTGTCCACTGTAATTCCTGACCCACAGAGAAGAGTGACCAAGGATGCTGGGTCACAGAGCTATTTACCGGAGTCATGGTGAAAGCTGTGTCCTCATGACCCTCCCAGAGGGTGAGCAGGTCTTATATGATAATTTCACTCCCGTATTCCAGTTTCCCTAAGACTTTGGATAGTTCCTTTACTGTGTCCCAAGACGAGTCTGGCCTTGCCACCTCTAGCATTTAGTGTAGGTCACCTCTTGGTCCATGTTTCAGTCAACTAACCAAACAAACTCTGAGGGCCCTTTCTCATCTCAAACTAAATCACTGAATCCAGATCCTGGTTTAGTGGTTTCTTTTTCTTTCTTTCTTTAAAAAAAAATATTCTATTTATTTATTTGACAGAGACAGCAAGAGAGGGAACAAAAGGGGGGGAGTGGAAGATGCAGGCTTCCCACTGAGCAGGGGGCCCCGATGCAGGGCTCGATCCCAGGACCCTGGGATCATGACCTGAGCTGAAGGCAGATGCTTAACGACTGAGCTACCCAGGCACTCTAGTGGTTTCCATATCATTAAATTCAGCCTGATCCAACTTTATGTTCCTTCCACTGTTTTCCCACATCCTTAATATCCATGCTCACATTCATTCTGTCCCCAAACACAATTACTTTCAAGCACATTTATGTGTTTGCACCCACAAGGGTCTTATCTTTTGAAGAACCTTGGTCATCTATTTGTAGCCAGATCCTTCCCTTTCCTCCAGACAAGCTTCCTGACACTTCTTTAAATATTTTCTTACCCCCCCCCCCCCAAATTCTGCAACACTTTTTTATGCCAAGACCTGGTTCTCGGCAGGTATATTGTTACTTGGTTTCTGTTCCCAGCTGATGGTGAGCGCCTTACGGACAAGAATCATTTCTGGCAGGTGCATTTCCAAGTGTGGTTGGGGAGGTGCTTCAGTAGCCTCCTTGATTGAACCAAACAGGGCGAAGGAAATCAGTCAGGGTGGCCCAAGAGCTCCGCATGGACCACGGTCTGCCTCCTGGGCCGGCTGCCCAACATGGAGGGGGAGCAGTCCACTGCTGCCAGAAGATTCAGAAAGTTGGATTCCCATTTCATTTTTGAGCAATTGCTCAAAATGAGCAGAGCAATTGCTCTGCGCATCTCTTTCCTGGTGTGGCCGGTCCTCTTCCCACTTTCTCCCCACCCTCTCATCACCCCCCGCCCCATCTCTTCCATCAACCCTCTGGTCACTTCCCTAATCACGCGTCTGGGAGGCGCCCTCGCAGACCCCACCCCAGTGGGCTGCCAGTCTCCTTTCCTGTACGCCCGTTCCCCTCACCGCCACTTCCCCTCTCGGGTGCGCTCAGGAATGAGCCAGAGGGCGAACTGCAAACTTTGAGAGGTCCTGGAGACAGGCTGCGCGCTGCCCTCGCTAGCCGCGCGCGGGCGTGTGTGTGTGTGTGTGTGCGCGCGCGCGCCTCTGAGTGTGTAAGGGGCCGAGGCTGGAAAGGAAACTGGCCGCCTCGCGGAGAAGGAAGGAGCCTCCCCCTTCCTCGTCGCCCCCCTCCCCACTTCCCGTCCAGCTCGCTGTCGCTTCCCTCCTCCGCCGGCCTCCGGGCGCACGGAGCCTGCCCACTGCCGAGGAGCTGGAGGAGCCGGTGGGGCGCATGCTGGGCGGGGGACCCCAAGGCGCCCTGGCCGGTGGCGGCGGGGGCCACGGTGCAGGTAGGGGCGCTGACACGATAAGCCGGCGGGGCCGGGGCTCGGGTGGCGGGTGGAGGAATCCAGGCAGGGAGGGCGCACTCTGCCCCCTGGAAATCGTGTAGGTCGGGGGTTGTGCCTCTGTTCCCATCCTGGGTTCAGCGCACCTATTTCGAGGAGAAGGAAACCGAGGCAGTGCGCGTGGCGTGCCGGGTTAAGAGAGGAGTGGGTCTGGGGCTGTCAGGTCCTTCCTCTAGGACTGAGCCAGGACCCGGCAAGCGGCAGTTTTCCGAAACTGCGCTCCTCCGACCCGCCGCGCTCCGCGGGTCCTGGCGGCGGACGAAGGCGTCAAGGGCTTGGGGTTCGGCTGGGTGCGGGGACCCTCACACTCGCCCTCGTCCTGAGGTTCAGCTGAAGCTCGGGCTCCACCCCACCAGCGACCTGGAGGGAGGAGGCTGGGGATGGGATAGGGAACACAGTGCTGGCACCTCTCCAGGGGGCCGCTCTGGGAACATTTCACCTCCCACTTCCGACTTGGACTTGGCGACGGCAACGCCCACAGCCGGGCTCCGGAGAGACGCTCGGTTTCCACCTCCCTGCGCGCGGGTCACGCTGTCAGCTCTCAGTATTGACACCGAGGCCTTTAAGTGGATCGTTGCTTTGCAAGAATGACAGGGCTTCGCCTCCCGACTCACTGTCCAGACATATGCAGAGGAATCTGAGACTTTCGGACGGGAATGGGGTTTGGAGTCTGGGTGCTGGGTTGTGCCATAGCTGTGCCAGAAGAGGGCCCGGTAACTTTAGACACATCCCTTAACGTCGTTGAACCTTGGTTTCCTCAAATGTAAGAGGGGACGCTACTAACCTTAATGTGTGCTCAGTTAAGACATGAAGTTTGGATAATATCAGAGTCCTAAGAGCTGGGAGCTGGAGACAGTCAGCCTGCATCTCAATCTTGGACTTAGTCATCCCTCAGTTTCCCCATTTGTGAAGTGGGGACGGTGTCAGTGCCTACCTCGTAGGGCTGTTATGGTGTTTAAGTGGAGCAGTGGGTATGAAGCACAGTCCAGTGCCTGAGATATACAGTAAGCTTTAAGTAACCTTAGTTCCTGTTTTTACTAAGCAAAACCTAAAAAATTTGGAGTGATGTGGAAATACCAGTTTGCTTTGATTAAGGTATAAATAGAGGAGTACTTTATTTATTTAAAAATTTTTTACTTATTTGTTTTTTTCTAAAATAATAGGGGGCAGAGGAAAAGGGAGAGGGAGAGAACCTCAAGTAAACGCCCTGTTGAACAGGTGCCAGGGCGGGGCTCCATCTCTCTACCCCAAGATCATGACCTGAAGCTGAAATCAAGAGTCAGATGCTTTACCGACTGAGCCACGCAGGCGCCTCAGTGATGGAGTATCTTAAAAGAAACTTAATTTTATTATATTCAGGCATGACACCTGAAGCCTTCAGAGGTTTAGTTGTGAACCTATGCCACTGTTCAAAGAGAGCCTGGGTCTGCTTTCTGAGCTCTGTAACCTTGGGCCTCAGTTTCCTCCTCATCTCTTTACAAAAAAAACCCAAAGACAAGAAAAGTGGGGGCAGTAATTACTGCTTTTTGTACTGATAGAGCCTCCTGAAGATCAAATGAGGTAAAAGATCTGAAAGAGCCTTGGAGAGCATGAGTTACTCCGTAAATATAAGACATAACTGCTACCAGCAGGGAATAATAACGTCTGCCATTTTTCAGAGCTTGCACTGTACCAGGCACTCTTTTAGGAATCCCTTTGATGACATCCGGCCTAAACCTTCATGAGGTGGGTATTTTGAAACTTTGCTTTCCCTGTACAAAGCTGAGATTCAGGGCTAGCCTGCCTCTTTCCCAAAGTCAGGTAGCAGTTAAGGTAAAGCCGGGATGAGAACCCTCGTGTGGGTGACTCTCACAAGTGTGTTCTCAACCACTGGTCAAGCTGAAGCCATGGAGACAAGCTGTGGCTCAGGGTAGACCTGTATTAGATTATAGGGGCTCATATATCCTAACATATTTACAGATTCTAAAATATTAGAGGGGACACCTGGCTGGCTGAGTCAGTAGAACATATGACCCTTCATCTCAGTGTTGTGAGTTCAAGCCCCACGTTGGGCATAGAGATTACTTTAAAAAACATTATGTATATATATGTGAATTGTTAGCCCTGGCAGATGAGACTTTGGCATAATCTTATTTTTTTAAATCACTGTTTTAAAATCCCATTTAAACTATTTTCTTGCACAAATAAACAATGGAAATTTGCAGAGAGAAAAGGTATTAAAATCTTGACAGGACATATCTCAAGGTTTCATGGCAAATCTCAGACTATATGAAATCTGAAGTCATGTTTTATTTTAATGCTTTAAGTTTGCCGGAACTCTTAGGGTGGTACAGGAGATGTAAACTGGCATTGCAGCTTTCCATGTCATGGGGATCATGCAGGGCTGGGACCCACCCCCGCATATTTCTGCAGGGACTTCACTGCTCACCTGCGATAACCCCAGAGGGAAATGGGCCTTTTAAGAAAGTCTGAGGGAGAATGAATCCCAGGTCTCTCTGCTGCAGAAAGAATCCCAAATTTCTTTATTTCCTAAATGAAGTTCTCCTGTTCTTTTTCTTCTTCCAAGAGCAAAGCATGCTCATTACAGGAATCACAGAAAACGACAGACAAGAAAAAGAACATTAAAATATCATTATAACCCTATCAATGCAGGCAAATATCTTCACATCTCTGTTCTTGTAAACCGTTTCTGTGCTGTGTTCATCAATCTGTATCTATTTTAAAAGTGGGGGCTGCAAACTATTATTATTTTGTTGATGACAAAAATAATGCTTGCTCAATGCTCAAGCATCCAGACATCAATTTGGGAAAGAAGCCAAAATGTATTAGGTGCATTAAAACTTTTCCTTTAAAGAAAATCTGAAAATTTTGATTGGAAAAGGATTGGAAATTAAGTTGCTGTTGTTTGAGTTTTAGTGTGGTTTCGGTCAAAGTTCGACGAGAGAGCTTCAGAACCAAGAGAGGATAGTGATCTTGAAATAATAGTGATCTTGTGATCTTGAAATAATATCTAAAATCCAGCATAGAACAAAAATTTTGAGTGTAAAAATAGGTAACATTTTAGGTTGGAATTATTAGAATCATTGTTTTGATAATGATGATAAGAATTCAGTTTATGTGCTGGGTTCTCATGCAAAGCAAGCAGAGGGCCCTGCTTCTGGAGATGCCTTTGGCTGCCACTCAGGGGGTGGGGACACTGGCACAGCCTGGGCCACTTGTGGCCAGTCATTTTTCAGCCAACATCATTTAGGAATGTAAGACTTTTAGCCTTGGGGAGACTTACAGTGTTTGTTCTTGACGTTTATGTCTTTGTGGGGAAAATTCCTTAGTGAATGTCTTTTGTGCAACCATCATGCAATTTTTAAAATGCCTGCCACAGATGCTCTGACCATCCTGAATCCATTTTTTTTTCTTTTTTGAGATCAGTTTACCAGCTGCTTATTTGGGCAGACTTTGCAGTCAGTTTCCAAGTTTTCACAGCAAGTGGAAGTGGGAAAGAACTGTGGCTGACCAATGACTATCAGAGATAGTTGGCTTTGGAAGGCAGTGGGGAG
>ML111686.1:11079-26111 GCA_003697995.1 Taxidea taxus jeffersonii
AATCTAGTTGCAGAGCATTTCTGCCACACCATAGATCATTTGTACCCATTTATAGTCAATACCTAATTCTACCTCCTGGAGTAGCCTTTTTTGCATAGTTCATATAAGCAGAATTACACATGTGGTCTTACACATCTGACTTCTTTCATTGGGCATATTTTAGGTTCATCCATGTTGTAGCATGTATCAATTGCCTCATTTCTTTTTACTGCTGAATAGGACTTCATTGCATGAATATATATTTTGTTTATACATTCAGTAGTTGCTGGATATTTAGCTTGTTTTTACATTTTGGCTATTATGAATAATACTGCTATGAACAGAGGTGCCTGGGTGGCTCAGTGGGTTAAACCTCTGCCTTCAGCTCAGGTCATGATCTCAGGGTCCTGGGATTGAGCCTCACATTGGGCTCTCTGCTCAGCAAGGAGCCTGCTTCCTCCTCTATCTCTGCCTGCCTCTCTGCCTGCTTGTGATCTCTCTCTCTCTGTCAAATAAATAAATAAAATCTTTAAAAAAAAATACTGCTATGAACATTTCTGTTTAAGCCTTCATGTAGACCTAGGTTTTCATTTCTTTTTTTTTTTTTTTAAATATTTTATTTATTTAAGAGAGAGAGAGAGCATGAGAGGGGAGAAGGTCAGAGGGAGAAGCAGACTCCCCATGGAGATGGGAGCCCGATGTGGGAATCTATCCCAGGACTCCGGGATCATGACCTGAGCTGCAGGCAGTAGCTTAACCAACTGAGCCACCCAGGCGCCCTAGGTTTTCATTTCTCTTGGGTAGACATCTGGAAGTGGAATTGTTGGGTTATATGGTTACTTTATGTTTTACTTATAAAAGAAACTGCCAAATTGTTTTCCAAAATGGCTGTACCACCTAACATTCCTACCAGCAATGTTTTTCAAGCTCTTTCACCATTTTACATGCCCACTGTTTCAGGTTTTCCACATCCGTGCAAACTTGTTATTTTGTTGTTGTTGTTGCTTTATAAATACTAGATATCCTTAGTGGGTGTGGTTGGTACCTAATTGTCATTTATGGTTTGCTTTTTCCTAAAACTAGACTATGATATTTATGGTATTCACATATACTCCTTTTTATTGGTAATAATGTCCCTCTTTTATTTCTGCTTTTAGTGATTTGAATCTTCCCTCTTTTTTTCTTAGTCATCTAGCTAAATGTTTGTCAATTTTGTTGATCTTTTTAAATAACCAGCTTTTAAATATTTTTCTCTGTTTTTCTGTTCTCTATTTCATTTATACCCACTGTAATTTTTTTCTTTCTTTCCTTTGCCAGCTTTTGGTTTACTTCTTTTTTTTTTTTTTTTAAGATTATTTACTTATTTATTTGAGAGAGAATGTGAGAAGGGAGAAGGTCATAAGGAGAAGCACACTCCCCATGGACCTGGGAGCCCGATGCGGGACTCGATCCTGGTACTCCGGGATCATGACCTTCGCCAAAGGCAGTGACTTAACTAACTGAGCCACCCAGGCGCCCTACTTTGCCCTTTTTCTGGTTTCTTCATGTGTGCCATTAAGTAATTGATAAGAGATGGTTCATTTTTAATGTTTATAACTATAAATTTCCCCCTTAGCTGTCTCATGAGTTTTGGTATGTTGTGTTTGTTTAGATTCATCTCAGGGTGTTTTCTTTTCTTTACTTTTTTTTCCCCCGAAGGTGTTTTCTAAGTAACTTTGTGATTTTTTTCTTTGACCAACTGATCATTTAAGACTGTTTTGCTTAATTTCCACGTATTAGTGAATTTTCCAATTTTTTTCTGTTTCTGAGTTCTAGTCTCATTTTACTGTGGTTGAAAAAGGTACTTTGCATGATTTCAATCTTTTTAGGCTTATCAAAACTTGTTTTGTGGGTTAACATGTAGTTCATTCTAGAAGATGTCCTCTGTGCCCTTGAGAATGTGTATTTTTACTTTTGGGTTGAGTGTGCTGTGTATGTCTGTTAGGTCTAATTGACTTACAGTGTTTTAGTGTTTTCCTTTTTGATCTGCTTGTTCTATGTATTAGTGAGAGTAGGCTACTGATATCTCCAGTTATTATTGTAGAACTGTGTATTTCTCCCTTCAATATTGTCAATTTTGTTTCACATATTTTAGGGCTCTGGTGTTAGGTACATACATGTTTTAAAATGGTTATATCCTTTACTGGATTAACTTTTTTTTTACATATAATGTTGTCTTTGTGTCTTGTAACCTTCTTTGACTTAATGACTACTTTGCCTGATAATAGTGCAGACACTCCAGGTCTCTTTTGGTTTTTATGTGTTTTCAGTATAATTTTCCATTCTCTTATTTTCAACTTCTTTGTATCTTTTTATCCAAAGTAAGTCTCTTGGAGCACCTGGGTGTTAGATGCTTAGAGTCAAGCGTCTAACTCTTGATTTCAGCTTAGGTCATGATCTCAGGGTTGTGAGATTGAGCCCCTCGTAGTGCCTCATACTGGGCATGAAGCCTGTTGAAGATTCTCTCTCTCCCCCTCTTCCCCTTCTCCCCTCTCCTCCCTGGCCCCGCTCTCTCTTTCCCTCTCTAAAAAAATAAATAAAATGAGTCTCTTATTGTCAGCTATACTTTGATTAAAAAAATAGAATTTCTTGGGACGCCTGGGTGGCTCAGTTGGTTAAGCGGCTGCCTTTGGCTCAGGTCATGATCCCAGCGTCCTGGGATCGAGTCCCACATCGGGCTTCTTGCTCGGCGGGGAGCCTGCTTCTCCCTCTGCCTCTGCCTGCCTCTCTGTCTGCCTGTGCTCTCTCTCTCTCTCTCTAACAAATAAATAAATAAAATCTTTAAAAAAAAATAGAATTTCTTGAAGACAGCATATAGACAGTTTTTAATTCAGTCTGCTAATATCTCTTGTGTGGAGAGCTTAATCGATTTATATTTAAACCAGTTGTTGGTGAGGAAGGATTTACTTCTCCTATTTAGCTATTAGTTTTCAATATGTCTTCTATGATTTTTGTTCACCAGTTCCTCCATTACCACTTTTTTGGTATTTAGTTGAATGTTTGTAGTGGATCATTTTGATTCCCTTCTTTCCTTTTCTGCATATTTTTAAGCTATTAGTGATAACTTTAAGGATTACAAATAACACCTTAAACTTACAGCAACCTATTTTGAATAATACCAAGTCAGTTTCATTAGTATACACACTGCTACACATCTTTGTCCCTCCTATATTGTTATTGTCAGAGATTACATGTTTGTACATTGTGTGTCCATTAACATATATTTATAAATATTGTTGTATACATTTACCTTCTGAATCATATAGAAAAAAAAGTTACAAACCGAAAGTGCAATAATACTGGCTTTGACATTTACCTATGTAGTTAATTTTACTAATGTTACTTATTTCTTCTCATGGCTTTGAGTTACTCTATGGTTACTTTTCATTTCAGCCTGAGGAGTGTCCTTTAGCATTTCTTATAGCTCCAGGTCTGTTGGTAATGAACTCCTTCAACTTTTATCTAGAAATGTCTTCATTTCTCTTTCATTCTTGGATGATAGATTTGCCACATATAGATTTTTTAGTGTTTTTTCTTTTAGACCTGTAAATAATGTTATCCTGCTACCTTCTGGCCCCCATGATTTCTGATGAAAAATTAGTTGTTAATCTTGTTTGTGGTATTTGCTTCTCTGCTTTCTAAATTTTCCTTATCCTTGTTTTTTCCTTTAAGGCTTTATTTACTTATTTGTCAGAGAGAGAGAGAGAGCAGGCAAAGGGAGAGGGAGAAACAGGTTCCCTACTGAGCAAGGAGCTCTATATGGGACTTGATTCCAGGACTCTGGGATCATGACCTAAGTGAAGGCAGACACTTAACCGACTGAGCCACCCTGGTGTCCCCAAATAAAATTGTTTAAAAAAAAAATTCATTTTAGTTATGCTAGTTTTCAGTCCTAGAATTTGCTTGGCTCCTTTTTATAATACTTTTCCCTTATTGATATTCTTATTTTGTTCATACATTCTCTGCTCCCCATTTCTTTGTCCATGATTTCCTTTAGTTTATTTAGGTATATTTGAGACAGTTAATTTAACATCTTTGAGTAGTAGTTCCACTGTCTGAACTTCCTCAGGGATGTTTTTGTCAAATCTTGTTCCTGTGAATGGTTCATACTTTGTTCTTTCTTCGTGTGTATTTTAATTTTTTGTTGAGACATGGACATTCTGATTACTATGATGTGGCATTCTGTAAATCTGTTAACTCTTCAGTGTTTGGTGATTTTTGCTTATTGAGTTCTAGAGTCATCCATTTGTGATGTTTCCAAACTATTTGGTGAAGTATATCATTCTTTTTGTGTGATGTCACAAGTTTCTGTTCTTATTCTGCAGTCAGCTGGTAGCCTGAAAAAGATTTTTTTCCTTAAACTTCTGGCTCAAAAAGAGAGAAAAAAGAGTTTTTTGGTGTTTTTGTTTTTGCTTTTTTTAAAAGATTTTATTTATTTGTCAGAGCACAAGCAGGAGGGAGCCACAGGCAGAGAGAGAAGCAGGCTCCCAGCTGAGCAAGGAGCCTAATGCAGGACTCGATCCCAGGACCCCAGGATCATGACCTGAGCCAAAGGCAGATGCTTAACCAACTAAGCCACCCAGGCATCCCAAGAGTTTTATCTTTTTTAATGTTCTAGTAGACACCACCAGTAGAAGCCATTGCTGCAAGATGGCTGAACTGATATAGGTGTCTGTGCTGGTACCTCGGGTCACTGCCAGACCAACCAAAATTCATAACTCCAAATTTTAGAAAGACATGAACCCAGCTATCCTTCCTGATGTATCAACCACTTCAGAAACATGAGCTCCTAATCCCCACTTCTTTGGGAGGGAACGACTGAGGAATTGAGGGAAGGTGGTTTATTTACACATGTTGTAGATTTAGGAAGGATCAGCACCCTTGTCCTTCATGTACTTCCCTGTTCGTTACAAATGTTTGATAAGTTTCTAGAATTCTGAAATGGTTGATTACAAGTGCCCTTTCCAGCTCAGGTTTTTACTTTGGGGAAGGAACTGACATCTAGATCTTCATGTTCTTCCATTTTGCATGAGTGATGCTTTTGAACTGCAAATTTGATTTAAATTTGTTTTAAATTTGATTAAGGCGAGTTTTGTTTTGTTTTGTTTTTAAGATTTTATTTTTCAGAAAGAGAGAATAAAAGCAGCGGGAATAGCAGGCAGAGGGAGAAGCAGGCTCCCCCTTGAGCAAGGAGCCCAGTGCAGGACTTGATCCCAGGACCCTGGGATCATGACCTGAGTGAGTCAGATGCCCAGCCGAGTCACCCATGTGTCCCAAAGGCCAGTTTTTCCATTTTTATTTTAGGGGGGCCTGGGTGGCTCAGTCAGTTAATCATCTGCCTTCAGCTCAGGTCATGATCCCAGGATCCCAGGATCGAGCCCCACATCAGGCTCCTTGCTGAGCATGAAGTTGTCTTCTCCCTCTCCCTCTGTTCCTCCCCTACATGTGCACACATGCACTCTTCCTCTCAAATAAATAAAATCTTATTAAAAATTTTTACCTTATAGATCATGACTTTGTTATCATATTCAATAATTTTTTGCATAAACCATGGTGACAACGATTTTTCTCCTGTGTTTAGCATGGCTGGATGGCAAACCTTTGGAGTATAGGCAAGCCGCAGAGGGGCTGGTAGGGGGAGCATAGCATGGCTAGTGAGAACTGTCCAGGGAGTACAGGTAAGCTTTGTGGGGCTTATCGAGGGAATTGGTACTTCACTGCCAGCAGGAGGCCTTTGGGGCACAAGTTTCCATATCAGGAGGAGTGTAGAAGCCATCTCCAGGCTGAGTTTGCCAGTGCTGCAACTTCGCTGAACGACTCCATGTCCTGGGCACGTGACTGAGTAGAGTTCTACTACCCACTTGGCAGCTGCTGGAAACCACAGGAGAGCTCTTTTCTCCTTTGGTGTCTTTTTTCAGTGCCCTCTATTAAGAATATTTAACAGTTTTGGGGCACCTGGGTGGCTCAGTGGGTTAAAAGCCTCTGCCTTCGGCTCGGGTCTTGATCCCAGGGTCCTGGGATCGAGCCCCACATTGGGCTCTCTGCTCAGCGGGGAGCCTGCTTCCTCCCCTCTCTCTGCCTGCCTCTCTGCCTACTTGTGATCTCTGTCAAATAAATAAATAAATAATCTTTTTAAAAAAATATTTAACAGTTACATGTTCATTTCGAAGGAGAAATGCTCATAGAAATTCTATTATTACACACAAGATATCAAATATTATTTAAATTAATAGGCCATCATTTGAAACTTGAAATTGTATGTTGTAAATATACCAGTCCTCAGTATAATCATTATTAAAAACCTCCAAGCTAGAGATCTTCTTAAGTAGAGAATTGAGTCGCTATATATAATCTCTGAGATGAAACTTCTAGATTATTCTTAAGTAGAATTTACATTGTCATCAGTTCACTTCCATTGCATACCCAAGGAAATGGGAGTGTCCCTTTGGTTTATTATGAATTGGTCCACATTCTTTTGTAGGAGTCCATTGATACCTTTCTAAACTCAAAGAACGGCTTTAACATTATGCTTTAAAAACATAACTCCTTTTTATCACAATGATGTATTTTTTTTTTTAAAGATTTTTTATTTATTTTTATTAGTTAGAGAGAGAGAGAGAGTGAGCACAGGCAGAGAGGCAGGCACAGGCAGAGGGAGAAGCAGGCTCCCTGCCGAGCAAGGAGACAGATGCGGGACTCCATCCCAGGACACTGGGATCATGACCTGAGCCAAAGGCAGCTGCTTAACTAACTGAGCCACCCAGGCGTCCCACAATGATGTACTTTTAAGAACAGATACATGATATTTTGAATGTAGATAAACCATGTTGTTTAGGACTTCAAATAATTTGTAACGATGTGCAAATTAAAAATTTTCATAATAATCACTTATATCACAGCTTATAAGAAGGGTTCCTATTTGGCTAGATTCATCAGGACTTTTCTGAGAGTGCCTTGGTCGTGCTTTATTGATGGATACATATTCTGAGTATCATTCTTGCTTATATCTGCTATCGATACTTAATTTGGTTGGTAAGGGCCAGAGATAAATAAGTAAAATCCTTGATCCTTGGGGGCACCTGGGTGGTTTGATCAGTTAAGTAACTGGTTTCAGCTAAAGTTATGATCCCAGGGTTCCGGATGGAGCCCTGTGTTGGGCTCCCTGCTCAGCGGGGAGTCTACTTCTCTGCTTGCTTGTGTTCTCATGTGCTCTCTATCTCTCCCTCTCTCAAATGAATAGTCTTTAAAAAATAATCTTTGATTGTTCTGCAGATTTCCTTTAGATTTATGAGAAATACTTTCTTTTTTTCCTTTTTAAAAAAAATATTTTAAAGATTTATTTATTTATTTTAGAGAGAGAACAAGAGCAGGAGGGGTAGAGAGAGAAGGAGAGAGAATCCCAAGTAGAGTTCACATTGAGCGTGGAGCCCAATGTGGGGCTTGACCATGATCCCTGAGATTAGGACCTGATGTGAAGCCAAGAGTCAGACGCCCAGCTGATTGAGTCATCCAGGTGCCCCAAAAGATACTTTCTTTCCAGGCTATTTATTGACTCTTTGGCAATAAGCTTTCTTGTACATATCTGTCCTAGGAAAACAATTGACATAAACATATATTAAAGCAGTGGAGGATCAGTAGATGCTCTTTTATTGCAAATAATAACAAATTTTTACTGAACATAATTAAATAGTATTTTCCCAAAAGATTGTAATACTTTACTTATTTTATACAGATTCTCTAACTTTTTTGTTCTCAGATTCTTGGTTTTTCTTGTCAAGTACAGGTATAGTCAGTTCTAATATACTTTGTAACTGATCCAAAGCAAATATTTACATTTTATTTACAGCTGTCATTTTTCTCCCAATATGTTTATCTCTCCAGTACTTTGTTGATAATTTTTCTAATATTTCTCTGTAAGTTAGGTATTCTTAATTAAGTCTTGTTAGTCTAATTGTCAGTTGTATAAGAAGTAGAAATAATTTTATTTAGAGGCACCTGGCTGGTTTCATTGGTGGAGCATGCACCTCTTGATCTCAGGGTTGTGAGTTAAAAGTCCTGTGTTGGGTGTAGAGAGTACTTAAAATTTAAAAGATCTTTGGGGCGCGCCTGGGTGGCTCAGTGGGTTAAAGCCTCTGCCTTTGGCTCAGGTCATGATCCCAGGGTCCTGGGATCAAGCCCCACGTCGGGCTATCTGCTCAGCGGGAAGCCTGCTTCCCTTCCTCTCTCTCTGCCTGCTTCTCTGCCTACTTGTGATCTCTGTCTGTCAAATAAATAAATAAAATCTTTAAAAAAATTTAAAAAGATCTTTAAACAATAAAAAAGAATTTAATTTAAAAGTATTTGTATTTGTCTTGGGTACAAACATACTTTAAAAATTATTAAATAGTGCTCTGGTTACCAAAAACACAATTCATGTAACTTTTTTGTGTTTCAGAAACCTTTTTCCAAAAAGGACAAAGGAACTCAAATCAGTTGTCCATAGTGCTCCTGGCTGGAAATTATTTGGTAAAGTCCCTCCCAGAGAGAATCTTCAGAAAACTTCTAAAATTATTCAACAGGTAAGTATTAATATAGCCATGTGGTTTGTCTTAGCTTTTCAAATATTTTATTCTTGATAATGAATCATATTCTACTTTCATTTGTCCTTTTTCTGTACATAAAATTTGGGGATTATTAGATACTTAAGTAACCTTAAATTTCTTTTAAAAAACACACACATATTTTCAATCATCATTTATGGTTGTGAAATTCTCTAAGGTAATGGAACATTCAACTTTTTTTCCTCGTTACTCCTTGAAGAGCTTTTTGTTTTTTTTGTTTTTTTTTTTGTTTTTCTTCTTAGCTAAGCAGTCTTACCACGTTGGCTTGTAATTGAATATGGTAGTGTTTGCCAGTGGCACAGATTTTATGGATGCAAGGAGTTGCCAATCGGTGAAACAGTAGAAAGCAAAAACTGAGTAAATTTTGAGGTTGAACACCTTCTTTGGTCACTTTTCTGGTGTTCTACCTTAACCAAGGGCTTTGTGAAATAGGTGGATGTATAATATGTTTCTAGTAATTTTGGAGTCAGTTCTTCTAATATCTGTATTAATGTCCATATTCTGAAGCTTTTAAGATTTTCAAATCTTACTTAACTCCTAAAATTGGGCTCCATTGGTGAGACTAGATGAGTTTGCAGGGATTTCTAAGTTCTGAGAAATTGTTTCTCAGAAGGAGGAGATATGTATGTAATACATTTTCTATTTCTCTCCTTCCCAATTGTAGTTTTTCAGATTCCACGCAATCATTGTGTATAAAAATAATCACATTAAGACAATAATTGCCATTCCAATTAGAGAAAACATCTTCCATTAAGGATTTAATAGTATTCCTTTTATTGCTTAAAGAAAAACTGGTTTCCCAGGTAATACAAGAAAATTTATAAATCTTTAAAAACATATGTTTTAGTTAATTTTATTTACAGTTAAAATACTGACTAGTTTATGTAGCTCCTGGGACTTGAAACTGTAGTGTTGTGTTTTCCAACTTGTGGGCCTGGGTACTCCATGTGCTGCAGCCTACACACTGGAGCAGAGGTTGCCTCAGTGATACTTCACGTCTGGTGGATACAGTGCAGACTGTTAGCTTGTAGCTTGAGATTATACACAGTTTTGACATTAAGCGACACTATTTTTTTCCTGTGGCATCATATCTTTGTTAATCTGGTTTTCTGAGGTTTCTGTGATGAAAATCAGATACTGTACAAAGATCAGTGTTCAATGGGAAATAAGCATGATCATGTCCAATCTGATCTCAAGATTTGTGAAATTATATAGTACATGATAAGCATACATGCCTAATTAATAATTGTGGTTATTTAAGAATGAAAACCTTTTTCCCTTCAATTTATGTGTATTATTTTTTTCAAATGACTACTTAGTGTTAGGACATAAATCCTTATTAAATTGTTGGGCATAACTATTTATTAAACAGAATACTTTGGTATTTCTATTGGTTTAGGGGGAGCCATGAAAAAATTAATGGTACACCAAGGGCACTGTTCACCAAGAAAGTTTGGGAATTTTTGCTATCTCAACATCTTAAATTTTAACTTTTTTGGTAAAGTCTGAAAGTAACTTCTCTTGTCTAGAGTTTTCCAGAAGACCAAGTTCGCCCTCTAGAGGCAAAACAGTGGTCTTGCTATTGAAGGTTTGTATTCTTTATGACAGTTTATGTTAAATATGCATGTGCATACTTTTATATTTTTATGTAAACTAACATTCTGCGACAGGCCTCTAAATAAATTACTGATTGGATAATTATCTTTTACTTATGTGCTGTATGCTTTTAATTAGCTATTTTATTTTGGAAAGCTAAGAGGTCACATTCTCTCTTTTTCATATATATATATTGTGTGAAAATTTGGTGAGGAGTCAGAGAAAGAACAACTCTTATTTTCATGTGGGAAGAGGGAGTGGAATTGCTCTCCTCTGTAGTCCTTTGTCTGGCCTTTTACAAATGATGATATCTCCTACCTGCTACTTTTATTTTTGAACTCTCCAGCGATGTGTAGGTACTAGTGTCTATTTTGGTGCCTTTTCCATGGTTGTTTGTTTTCTGGGAGGTGTGGTAGATAGTGAAGTCTTTGTTCTTCGGATCCTTTCCACCCTCAAAATATGTATCTCCTCATGGATGGAACCTGTTTCTGCCTCTCCCTTTCTGCCTTTTTTGTTTCTGTGTATGTTCTCTTCTCCCCATTTGTCTGACTTTACTCTCCTCTTCCCTGCAGTTGTCATTTTCAAGGTGGACATGATTTTCTTTTATTAGTAACAGCAAATTTATAACTTTGTGTCTCTGTTCCCACTTGAAAACATGTTTTCACAGCCCTGACTTTTAAACTCTGTAAAACATAATGAATATGAAAGTATGTTTGAGATCTTTTACCATGTACTCCTTTTGAATGAATACTGTATGTTCAGAGTCCGAAATAAAAAATGAAGGTATTATCAGTAAAGACATGAAATGTTAGGGCACATCTTTTATTCTTTTTTTTTTTAAGATTTAATTTATTTATTTGAGAGGGAATGCACGAGTAGGGTGAGGGGAGGTGGGGGGAGGAGGAGAGGGAGAAGGAGAAGCAGACACTATACTGGGCTTGGAGCCTGATGCAGCACTTGATCAGAACGGAAGGCACATGCTTAACCGACTGAGCCACCCAGGCACCCCAGGACACATCTTTCATGTTTTAGGGCAAGGCCTTTTGCTATTCAGGCTGTAGAAAATGAAGGGATCTAGTAATTCCAGTGTAAAAGTGCTTGAAAAAGTGAGGCAGTGCTAAAAATATTAAGACAGTACATTCTGCTGGGCTTTCTAAGGATTCCTTACTTGCTTTTTGAGTGGCAAAATAGTAAGATTTATTGAGAGATTAGAGGATGAGGAGTATTTCCTAAGATAATTTTTTTTAAAGATTTTATTTATTTGACAGACAGAGATCACAAGTAGGCAGAGAGGCAGGCAGAGAGAGAGGGAGGAAGCAGGCTCCCTGCCGAGCAGAGAGCCTGATACAGGGCTTGATCCCAGGACCCTGAGACCATGACCTGAGCCGAAGGCAGAGGCTTTAACCCACTGAGCCAACCAGGCGCCCCTCATAAGATAATTTTTTATTTTTTATTTTTTTAAGATTTTATTTATTTATTTGACAGACAGAGATCACAAATTGGCAGAGAGAGAGAGAGAGAGGAGGAGGAGGTAGGCTTCCCGCTGAGCAGAGAGCCCGATGCGGGGCTCGATCCCAGGACCCTGGGATCACGACCTGAGCCGAAGGCAGAGGCTTTAACCCACTGAGCCACCCAGGTGCCCCCATAAGATAATTTTTTAAAGCAGAAAGCAGATACTCAGAAAGGGGTTGATAAGTATAAATATAGTATTGGGCCAGAATTTTCTTTTTAGTGGAAAGACATCTATAAGATCATAAAGTAACTATATAGAAAAGTAAGGTTTTATTTATAAATGTTTTTCTTTCTTAATTATTAATTATACAATTAACACATGATTACATTCTCTATAAAATGTAAAACATTATAGGAAGGTATGTTTCATTTCACTTTCACATTTTTAGGCCTTTTAAAATTCATTTTTTTTGTGGAGGCACATTTAATTATGTGTGTATATTTGTACATATGTGATATTATAATATATATTTTTTGACTCATTTCAAGAACAGAATATCATTATATATATAATTTTTTGGCCTTATTTATCTTTACATGTTTTGCACCCGTTGCTTTTCAGAGATGTATGAAGTTCATAAGTGAAAGATATTTGTAGGTTAAATATTTTTTTAATTTTATTATAGTAAATTTTATTAAAGATCTGGTCAGTTAAAGTGCTCTTCATGTTAACATAAAGCAACATAAAATCATTTTAGGGTAATAGCAAAGTCAAACTAACTCACATTTGGCATTTAACTTGAATCACTTCCCAAATCACATGAATATTCATAATATTATTTTATGAGGATTATCACATGTGTTCTCTTGCAGGTGTGAAATTCCTGCTTGTGGCCTTTTGAACCAGTTGGTGAGCCATGTTAAAAATTGCATCTATTAATAATAAATAATATTTCAGATATATATTGTAATTCGATTGACCTAAGGTTTTGGTTTTTCGAAATTAATTGGCCAAAGTTGGAATGTAGCTACATTGTCTTCTGACCTTCAGACTGCAAGTAAGAATGATTACAAATGAGCCATGTTATGTATAATTTTAACATGATTGCATACTAGATTGAATATACCCTATTTATGTCAAACTGACGAATCTTTTTTTGCTTGATACTGTTTTTATATTGATATCTTAAAATAAAAAAAAGATTATAGTACTTAGATGACGTTTCCAGTTTTTCATCACTCATGTCTTTTTCTGAGTGAACTTTCAGTTCAGAGTTTGAAACACTTTCACATAACTTTTGATAGGTAGGGGAAAAAACTTTTAAGAGATGAACTGATTTTTTTTTTAAAGATTTTATTTATTTCTTTGACAGACAGAGATCACAAGCAGGCAGAGAGAGAGGAGGAAGCAGGCTCCCGGCTGAGCAGAGAGCCCAATGCGGGACTCAGTCCCAGGACCCTGGGATCATGACCTGAGCCGAAGGCAGAGGCTTTAACCCACTGAGCCACCCAGGCGCCCCACAAACTAATTTCTTAATCTGAGCACTTGAAAATGTCTTAAAAATCTAAAAGAATAGGTCACTGTCCTCGGTTAAGCCATCGTCTTTGAAATGTTTTACTGCAGAAACAATGACATGAAAAGGACTAGAATATGTGTACTTTGTGAGTAGTACTCAAATCTATAATATTATGGAAGTGTTAGAGCTTAATATTCTGGTTCATAACTTGATTGGTGTGTACAGCATTAGAATATTGAAAACAATTTGTTGGCTTTAATTATGTTTAAGTATAGATACCTTTGGTGTAAAATTTGAGCAGTGCAAAAAGTACCTACTTCCTTATTTGTGTTAAATTGTGGAGGGGCTGGACTGTGTCAGAATTTATTTTTGAAAAATCCTTAAAATTGTTAAACCCTTGTGTTTTGTTTTTTTTTCACCTTTACACCTTTTCACCTTTTACATATTTACCTAGTGTAATGTCACCTTGAGAAGGAAATCAGTAATTACCTTTCTGGCTGCATGTGTGTGTTTTTTTTTTTTTTTTTAGATTTTATTTATTTGACAGAGATCACAAGTAGGCAGGGAGAGAAGGAAGCAGGCTCCCCGCTGAGCAGAGAGCCCAACGAAGGGCTCGATCCCAGGACCCTGGGATCATGACTGGAGCTGAAGGCAGAGGCTTTAACCCACTGAGCCACCCAGGCACCCCACTGCATGTGTGTTTATTTTATAGTTAATGATAAATTATTGTCTTTCCCATGTATGAATAAATTGATTTCATAAAAGTTAATATATATGGTCTGAAGGTTGAGAGAGGAATTCATAATAGCTCAGCCAGCTTCTTCTTAGAGAGGAGAAAAGTATAAGCCTTAAGAAAAAACTTACTTTGGTTAAAGAAAACTAAAAGAATAAAGCAGTAAATACTCAGAAATTGAACTGGGTGGGATTTGGAGGAAAGTTTTTTGCTATCATCAGAGACAGACTTGGAAAAGGGTTGCCGTCTGAAAATATTGACTACCTGTTACTTGATTCTGTAAGTACAGTTTATGTCAGAGTTTTATTAAAAGTTGTATTCATTCTGTCTTTATGTCAGACTTGTATATTATGTTAGGCATCAGATTAGACTGAACAAACAAAATCGTGCTAATAACTTGACCAAAATGACGTTTACTAAGGCTTTCCTGTTTGCCAAAAGGTGATTAAATGTTTTGCCCCAAGTTTTCATTAAGGTTGAGTTATGCAATGGATTTTATTTGGCCTACTTCACAGATTCTGGGATAAAATTTAGAATCAGTAAAGGCATCATAATTGCCTTTATCCTCTCTACTCCAAGCCTGATAATATCCCTGGCTCTTGGATCAAGTCGTGTTAAGAGAGCCCTTTTCTTGGGCAAGCATGGTCTTGAGGTGGTAGACCCACATGAGGAGTTACTTATATTTCTGAAACATTATTCTGGCATCTGTAAACTATTCACAGCATATAGAAATATGATTGATGCAGCTTTAACATTAACTCCTTTAGAAGGGGTGTTCTCACTGTCTACTGAAACTCCAAGTCAGTTTATGTATCAGACTGTTTTGGTTTTCATGTTGTCTTTGGAAGAGAAGCTCCTATTTTATTCTTTCCTCTTACCAGTTCTGGTATTTTACTTCTTTAAGAAGCTATTCAAAGTCTCTGGCCACCTAGAGTCTTATCTTTTCTCACATTTCCCTCCTAGTCACCTTCTTTCTGGTAGATACCTATAGCTACAGAGCCCAAAGCATCAGAGTATGGCAGAATACCATTCTGCTACCAGCTGACCATGTGACCTCATGTTAGCAAACTCTAAGCCTTTTCTCTAGCAGAAATTGAAGGACAAAAATTTTTTTTT
>ML111686.1:26511-44325 GCA_003697995.1 Taxidea taxus jeffersonii
GAGAGGGGGAAGCAGGCTCCCTGCTGAGCAGAGAGCCCAGTGTGAGGATGTGGGACTCAATCCCAGGACCCCGAGACCATGACCTGAACTGAAGGCAGAGGTTTAACCATCTGAGCCACACAGGTGCCCTGAAGGACAAAAATCTTGAACTGATTCTAGATTCTTCTCTGGCTTTTATTTCAATGAATGTGCAATTCAGTATATGTTGACTATAATATACAATAGGTATGGTTCAGGTTCTTGGAATATAAATAAATAAGAGTCCTAGCCTTTGAATTATTCCAGTATAACTGAGGGGAGGCATAGCTTCATATATAATTTTAATGATTCTGAGTGCTGTAGTGGAGTTGTGAACAAAGTATGAAGAGTACATATGAAGGAATAGTTAATTCTGTTCAGGGATGGCATATGAGTTGTGTTCTAATGTGTACTAACTGGTAGGAGTTTATGAGGTAGAGAGATTGGGGAAGCCATTCCAGAAAGAGGAAATTGAATGAGCGAGCAGGAATGTACAAGGCCTGTTTAGTTAGTAGGCCGGTATATCAGTGATACAGGACAGATGGTGAAAGGTCGTTAGTCACAAGATTAGAGGGTTGGGTTTTATCCAAAATACCTTTTTTAAAAAACGTCTTATTTATTTTTATTTTTATTTTAATGATTTTATTTGTTTGTCAGAGAGGGAGAGAACACATAGGGGGAGCAGCAGAGGGAGAAGCAGGTTCCCTGCTGAGCAAGGAGCCCAATGTGGGACTTGATCCCAGGACCCTGGGATCATGACCTGAGCCGAAGGCAGACACTAACCAACTGAGCCACCCAGGCGTCCCCCAGAATACTTTTAAATAAGGTACTGAGACATCAAATTCGTATGTTAGAAATGAGACATCAAATTCTGCAGGCATTATAGAAGCTAAAAAAGTGGGTTGGCAAACAAGGACATTTAGACTTACTGTAATAGCCCATGGTTCTGGTTCCTAAATACAGTGGATTACTAATCCTACAGAATATGTTAAAAATACAGCCCCAGGGCGCCTGGGTGGCTCAACTGGTTAAGCAACTGCCTAAAACTCAGGTCATGATCCTGGAGTCCCGGGATCGAGTCCCACATTGGGCTCCCAGCTCCACGGGGAGTCTGCTTCTCCCTCTGACCTTCTCCTCGCTCATGCTCTCCCTCACTGTCTCTCTCTCAAATAAATAAATAAAATATTTTTAAAAAATACAGCCCCAGACATTGAGTTCCTATTATCAGATTTGTGTTTTTCAGTTCTTATGTTTCTAGCTGGTTCTTTTTCAAATCTGCTATATCACTTTTTACAGTTTATAGTTCCCTGCTGAAATTTCAAGCTTGGCCTTTTTCTCCCTTAACATAGTAAGTATAGTTGTTTCATAGCCCCTTTCTGATAACTCCACTGCAAATTCTTTTTTTTTTTTTTAAGATTTTATTTATTTACTTGACAGAGATCACAAGTAGGCAGAGAGGCAGGCAGAGAGAGAGAGGAGGAAGCAGGCTCCCTACAGAGCAGAGAGCCCAACGAGATGCTCCATCCCAGAACCCTGGGATCATGACCCAAGCTGAAGGTAGAGGCTTTAACCCACTGAGCCACCCAGGTGCCCCGTGTCTGCAAATTCTATAAGTCTGTTTATATTGAAAATAATTTCTGCTAGTTTTTTTTAACATTTATTTATTTATTTGAGAGAGAGAGAGACAGTGCAAGCAGGAATAGGGGCAGAGGCAAAAGGAGAGAGAATCTCAAGCAGATTCCCTGGCGAGTGTGGAGTCCCACGTGAGGCTTGATCTGATGACCCCAAGATCATGGCCTGAGCCAAAATCAAAAGTTGGATGCCTATCTGACTGAGCCACCAGGTGCCCCTCTGCTAGTTTTTGTTTCTGCTTGTTTTTGTTAGATGCTGTTTTATCTCTGTGCATGCCTACTTACCTTTGTTTGGGTAATGGATAAAATATTTGGAATATTCATATCTAGAAAACAATTTGAAGGCTAAGATTATATCATCCTTTAGAGATTTTAATTTATGTCTCTCGGGTACCTGATGGTACTAGCTATCTAGTTTTTTCATTCATTAAGATGAAGCAAAGGGATGCCTGGGTGGCTCAGTTGGTTGGGCGGCTGCCTTAGGCTCAGGTCATGATCCCTGTGTCCTGGGATCGAGTCCCACGTCGGGCTCCTTGCTCGGCGGGGAGCCTGCTTCTCCCTCTGCCTCTGCCTGCCACTCTGTCTGCCTGTGCTCGCTCACTCTCGCTCTCTCTCTCTCTCTCTCTAACAAATAAATAAATAAAATCTTTAAAAAAAAAAGATGAAGCAAAGCTCAGATGCAATCTCTTTTGGCCATTTTTCTTACTAACTTGAAAACATTTTTTGATTGTTAAATCAACTTTTCATTCCTGGGATAAACTTCAGTTAGTCAAAGTTATTATCCATTTTGTATGTTGCTGGATTTGGTTTCATATATATTTTCTTAATTGATAAACCTTTTTAGAGTAGTTTTGGATTCATAGCAAAATTGAACAGTACAGAGTTTCTATATACCTCCTGTCCCCACTCCCACACACAACCTCCCCCACAGTTCACATCCGGTACCACCATATGTACATTTGTTACAATCCGTGAATCTACACTGAGACATCATAATTACCCAAAGTCCATAGTTTATATTAGGGTGTACTCTTGGTGTTGTATATTCTTAGAGTTTGGACAAATGTGTAATGACATAGTATCATATGGAATAATTTCACTTTATTCATTAATGAGTAAAGCTGCTATAAACATCCATGGGCAGGTTTTTTTTATGGATATAAATTTCCATTTCATTTGAGTAAATGCCAAGGATTCTGATTGTTGGATCATATGGTAAGGGTATGTTTAGTTTTGTAATAAATAGCACATTACCTTCCAAACTGGGTATACCATTTTGCCTTCCCATCCGCAGTGAATGAGAGTTCCTGTTGCTCCACATCCTCATCAGCATTTGTTACTGTCAGTGTTTCAGATTTTGAGCATTCTATTAGGTACATAATAGTATCTTACTGTTGTTTTAACTTGCAGTTCCCTATTAACATGTGAGGTGGAACATGTTATGTTTGCTTGTTGTCTGTATATCTTCTTTAATGAGATGTCTCTTGGGTTGTTCATTTTAAAACAGTAAGAACAGGGCACCTGGGTGGCTCAGTCAATTAAGTGTCCAACTCTTGATTTTGGCTCAGGTCATGATCTCAGACTCGTGAAATTGAGCCTCATATCAGGCTCTATGCTAAGCAGGGAAGGAGACTGCTGGAGATTCTCTTCCTCTCCACCTACCCCCCCCCACTTGCTCGTTCATGCTCTCTCACTCTTTCTCTAAAAATAAACAAATTATATACATAACAATAAGAACAGAACTCAGTAGAATTTTATGAGGTTTTTGTATATTTTTTTTTCTGACAGTTATTTATCAGATGTATCTTCTCCAAGTATTTCCGGCCAGTTTGTGGCTTGTCTTCTCATTTTCCTACAGTATCTTTCACAGAGCAGAAGTTTTTCATTTAAATAAAGCTCAGCTTCTCAATTATTTCTTTCATGGCTTGTTTTGGTATTAAAGCAAAATAAAATCATTACCATGACCACGGTTATTTAGGTTTTCTCCTGTATTCTAGGAATTTTATAGTTGGGTTGTTTTGTTTTGTTTTTACATTTATGTCTATTGAATTAATTTTGTGAATGGTGTAAAGTCTATGTCTATGATTTTTTTTGCAAGTGGTTGTCCAGTTATTCACCATTTGTTGACAAGACTATCTTTGTTTGATTCTGTTTTCTTTGCTCCTTTGTCGAAGATCAGTTGACTGTATTTATATGGGTCTATTTCTAAACTGTGTGTTCTGTCCCATTGATATATTTGTCTTTTGTCAGTACCACACTATCTTGATTGTTGTAGTTTTATAGTAAGTCTTGAAGACAGGTAGTAGCAGTCTTCCAACTTTATTTTTCTTTCTCAGTATTGAGTTTGTTATTCTGGATCTTTTTCTGCTACATATAAACCTAAGAGTCACTTTGTTAACATCTACAAAATAAATTGCCAGGATTTTGATTGGGATTGTGTTGAATCCATAAATTTGGCAAGAACTAACATCTTAACAATATTGACTCTTCCTTGCTATATACATGGCCTAACTCCCCATTTATTTAGTTTTTTTTTATATCTTTCATCAGGGTTTTGTAGTTTTGCTCATGTAGACTTGTACATATCTTGTTAGGTTTACGCCTAAGTGTTTCCTTCCGTTGGGTGCTAATATGTAAGTGTGTTTTAAATTTCACATTCCAAAAAAAGTTTTTTTTAATAAAAATAAATAAACTTCACATTCCAGGGGTGCCTGGGTGGCTCAGTAGATTAAAGCCTCTGCCTTCAGCTCAGGTCATGATCCTAGGTCCTGGGCTTGAGCCCCACATCTGGCTCTCTGCTCAGTGGGAGCCTGCTTCTCCCACCCCACCCCCGCATTCCATTTATCCTTGTATCCTGCAACCTTGCTATAGTCTCTAATTAGTTCCAGGAGTTTGTCTATTCTTTCAGATTTTCTACAGTGATAATCTTGACATCTGCAAACAAAGACAATTTTTATTTCTTCCTTCCCTATCAGTATACCTTTTATTTACTTTTCTTGTCTCATTGCATGAGCTAGGACTTCCTATGTAATGTTGACATCAGCAGTGGTGGGAGGGGACATCCTTGTGTTCTTGATCTTAGCAACAGAACTTTGAGTTACTTACCGTCAGATATGATATGAGGTACAGATTTTTTTTTTGCTATTAAAAAAATGTGTGTGTGGCATGTATGTGTATCCCATTATATCTCTGATAATTTCTTTAGGATACATTTGTCTTTTGTCAGTACCACATAGTCTTTAGGATAAGTTGTTTTTTTTTTTAACAGTTTATTTGTTTCAAGGATACAGGTCTATGATTCATCAGGCTTACCCAGTACACAGCACTCACCACAACACATACAATCCCCAGTGTCTTTGGCTAGGATCTAAATCCTATAAAGAACTTACCAAACTCAACACCCAAAGAAAAATAATCCATTCAAGAAATGGGCAGAAGACATAAACAGACATTTCTCCAAAGAAGACATCCAGATGGCCAATAGACACATGAAAAAATGCTTAGCATCACTGCACATCAGGGAAATACAGACCAAAACCACATTGAAAGACCACCTCGCACCAGTCAGAGTGGTTAAAATTAACAAGTCAGGAAATGATGCATTGGTAAGACTGTGGAGAAAGGGGAACCCTCCTACACCACGGGGGGAATGCAGGCTGGTGCAGCCACTCTGGAAAACAGTATGGAGGTTCCTCAAAAAGTTGAAAATGGAACTACTACCCTATGATCCAGCAATTGCACTACTAGGGATTTACCCCAAAGATACAAAAGTAGTGATCCAAAGGGGCACCTGCGCCCCACTGTTTATAGCAGCAGTGTCCACAATAGCCAGACTATGGAAAGAGCCCAGATGTCCATTGACAGTGAATGGAAAAGAAGAAGTGGTCTATATATATATATATATATATATAGTGGAATACTACTCAGCCATCAAAAAAATTGAAGTCGTGCCATTTACAAGGATGTGGGTGGAACTAGAGGGTATTACTCTAAGGAAAATAAGGCAAACAGAAAGACAATTATCGGGGCACCTGGGTGGCTCAGTGTGTTAAAGCCTCTACCTTCAGCTCAGGTCATGATCCCAGGGTCCTGGGATTGAGCCCCATATCGGGCTCTCTGCTCAGCAGGGAGCCTGCTTCCCTTCCTCTCTCTCTGCTTGCCTCTCTGCCTACTTGTGATCTCTCTCTGTCAAATAAATAAAATCTTTAAAAAAAAAAAAGACAGTTATCATATGCGTTTACTCATATGTGGAATTTAAGAAACAAAACAGGGGAGGGAAGGAAAAATAAGACATGAAATCAGAGAGGGAGACAAACCATAAGAGACTTTTTTTTTTTTTTTTTTTAAGAGACTGAACTATAGAAACAAACAGGGTTGCTGGGGAAGGAATGGGATAACTGGGTGATGGACATTAAGGAGGACATGTGATGTGATAAGCCCTGGATGTTACATAAGACTGATGCATTATTGAACTCTACCTCTGAAACTAATAATACACTCTATGTTAATTGAATTTAAATTAAAAAAATAAAATAAATAGTCCTTTTCTCCTCCTACTGCTAGAAGCATGAGGGGATTTTTCTCTAATATTCACTCTAGACCTGGTAGAGTTACTGGAGGTAAAACTCAACAGAAGTATGTGGGACTGGGTCCTACTCTTATAGTTTTAGCTCTTAGACCTGTCCACATTGTGCCTCCAGCAATTTTTCAGTAATAGAATTATAGTTCATGTTTTCGTACCCTAGCATTTGTTCCTGCAGAGGTTTGTGCTCATGGCTTTCTGCTACGTTTCTTTCTTTCTTTTTTTTTTTTTTTAAGATTTTATTTATTTATTTGACAGACAGAAGTCACAAGTAGGCAGAGAGGCAGGCAGAGAGAGAGAGAGAGAGGAAGCAGGCTCCCGGCGGAGCAGAGAGCCCGATATGGGGCTCGATCCCAGGACCCTGGGATCATGACCTGAGCTGAAGGCAGAGGCTTTAACCCACTGAGCCACCCAGGCGCCCTGCTATGTTTCTTTATATCCACCTCCTATCTTTCTCCACTTTGGGAGGCACAGTTCACCCTGTGACTTGACTTCTCTGAAAGCACCAAGAGAAGTTACTAATTTTTTTAGTTTATTTGACTTTTTTACTTGTTAGGATGGAATGGCAATTTCTTTTTTTTTTTAAGATTTTTTTTTTTTTTTTTTTTTTGTCAGAGAGAGAGGGAGAGAGAGTGAGCGAGCACAGGCAGACAGAGTGGCAGCCAGAGGCAGAGGGAGAAGCAGGCTCCCTGCTGAGCAAGGAGCCCGATATGGGACTCGATCCCAGGACGCTGGGATCATGAAGGCAGCTGCTTAACCAACTGAGCCACCCAGGCGTCCCTAGAATGGCAATTTCTAAGTTTCTTCTGTGCTAGACCATAAACAAGAAGTCAATTTGTTAATCTTTGTTAAGAATTTTCATTCAAGGGACGCCTGGGTGGCTCAGCTGGTTAAGCAGCTGCCTTCGACTCAGGTCATGATCCCAGCGTCCTGGGATCGAGTCCCACATCGGGCTCCTTGCTCAGCAGGGAGCCTTCTTCTCTCTCTGCCTCTGCCTGCCACTCTGTCTGCCTGTGCTCACTGTCTCTGACAAATAAATAAATAAAATCTTAAAAAAAAAGAACTTGTTAGTGTTATCAGAGACAAAATTTCTCAACCTCAGTGCTGTTGATATTTTAGGCCTTGTAATTATTGTTGGCAGGAGCATGTAGCATATTTACCTCTGCAATGTAGCATATTTACCAGCATCCCTACCAGCTAGATACCAATAGCCACTCTCCACCCCCACCCCGAGTTGTGGCAACCAGAAATGTTTCTAGATAGTGCTAGATGTTCCCTGGGGGCCAGAGCTGACCCCACTTGAGAAGTACTGACATAAACCAAACATGGAGGTTTGTTGTTGTTGAGTAAATGTTTAAATATAAATGTATTATTTTAATTGACATAGGGCCATGAAGTTTTCTGTTTCTTTTTGAGTCCATTTTGGTAGCATTCCTTTCAAGAGTTTTTTACATTTCTCTATGTTGTTGGATTTATTGGAATAAATTGTTCTTAATATTCTCTTATTACCCTTTTAATGTCTATTGGATATGTGATATGGATAGAAATCATCTCTCTTACGTTTCTGATTTTAGTAATTTGTGTTTTCTTTCTTGACCAGTTTTACCAGAAGTTTATCAATTGTACTGATTTTTTTAAAACATACCTTTAGGGGCACCTGGGTGGCTCAGTGGGTTAAGCCTCTGCCTTCGGCTCAGGTCATGATCCCAGGGTCCTGGGATTGAACCCCACGTCAGGCTCTCTGCTCAGCGGGGAGCCTGCTTCTTTCTCTCTCTGCCTGCTTCTCTACCTACTTGTCATCTCTGTCAAATAAATAAACAAAATCTTTAAAAAAATACAGTGATTAGTAGTACAGTTGGAGTCTGCCTTGATTTGTGCTAGAGTAACAACAGTTTTATGTAAATTTGCTGTGGCATCAGGAGAGCTAATGTTAATACGTTGACAAAGACAGACTATTACGAATATAGTTTTGACTTTGCAGGCCCAATGAAAGTGTCTCAGGGACACTATTGAGAACTGCTGCAGTAGGACTTACGATACTTTAATTTATCACAGTCTACCCTCAAATAGTGTTTTATCAGTTTGAGTATGATGTAATAACCTTATAACACTATATTGCCATTCTTTCCCTTCTGATTTTTGTGCTGTAAACGCCTTAAAATGTTGATAATATGTTTGCTTTTAGTTGTTGTGTATCTTTTAGAAATTTTTAAGTGACTTTTATGTTTTTTTTTTACTTTTATATTTTTGTCCATTCTTTGTCTTTTCCAAAATGTCTTTTTATATTTTTCCATATTTACTATTTTAATGCTTTTCATTTCTTTGTATAAACTTGTGTTTTCAAATGATATATTCTTTCTGCCTGAAATTTCCTTTAAAATATAGTTCAGGTCTGCTGACAACAGATTCTCTCAGCTTTTGTTTGAAAAAAAATTTTATTGTGCTTTTTTTTTTTTTTTTTAGTAAACTCTGTACCCAGCGTGGGACTTGAACTCACAACAGGATCAAGAGTTGCATGCTCTACCGACTGAGACAGCTAGACACCCCTATTATGCTTTCATTTTTGAAAGATATTTAATCTCAGTATGGAATTATAAGTCAGCAGGGTTTTTTCCCCCCTTGTTGTTTTAATTTTTTCCCTCCAGCATTTTAAAGGTTTTTTCCATTCTCTTCTGATGTGCATAGTTTCAGATGGGTCTGAACATTCAGGTCTCTCCTGAGTGCCCTATGTTTTCAGTGATGACTTTACATTTTGGTTGGTGGGAATGTGAATACTTATCTCTGAGTGAGCTCTGGGGACTGTTTTTGCTTACTGCTCCCCAGTAACTGTTCTTTTTCCAGATGCTGTTTTTTGCTCAGTCTTATGTTTTGCCTTACGTATGTGCAGGTTAGTATTCAGCCGAAGACTCAACAGGACTCCTATGCAGATTCCTAGAGCCCTTTTCCAGTGGAGTGCTTTCTTTTCTACTACTTCAACACACAAATATATTAGCCCTTCTCAGCCATTCTAAACTAACAGCCAGTTTTTGTTTGAGTTCCACTTGTCTGTACTGATGTCTGGAATAGCCTTCATGCACAAAGGAGTGATATTAGGTTTACCTTGTTTCCCGTTTGTCAGTGATCATCACCTTTCAGCAAGAAAGTTGCTATGAATTACCTAGTACCCCATGTGGGAATCTACCCTATCTTTCTAAAGAATTGGCTAGTTTGTGTATATGTGTGTGTGCGTGCGTAAGTATAATTTTTAGGAATATAAGTGAAAATAAAATGCTTATTTAAATTTCTAATTACATATTCAAATCAGATAGTCTAAAAAAATAATTTTTTTTTAAGATTTTATTTATTTATTAGTTAGAGAGAGAGAGCGAGCACAGGCAGACAGAGAGGCAGGCAGAGGCAGAGGGAGGAGCAGGCTCCCTGCCGAGCAAGGAGCCTGATGTGGGACTCGATCCCAGGACGCTGGGATCATGACCTCAGCCTAAGGCAGCCGCTTAACCAACTGAGCCACCCAGGCGTCCCTAAAAAAATAATTATTAAGAACAGTGCTTTCTTATTCAGAACTGTTTGCCTACAGCTTTGGGATCAATATGGTCAGGATCACTGTGACCAGTTTTGGGGTCTCTAACCCCAAAGAGCACATTATTTTCATTTTGTCAGAGCTGTAGAAGATACAGTGCTTGCTTTTTTTTTTTTTAGGTAGGCTCCACGCCAAGTGTGGAGCCCTGTGTGGGGCTTGAACTCATGATCCTGAGATCAAGGCCTGAGCTGAAATCAAGATTTGGACACTTAACTGAGCCTCTCAAGTGCCCCAAAGATATAGTGCTTTTGATTCTGCATATTATTTTCCTATGAGAAATTTTGTCTCAAGCCATAAATTTCCAAATGCATTACATATTTTTCTTTCATTCTATAAGGTATAAAATTATCATCTCCATGGCAAAGTCTCTTACTATGTTGTTTTTTAAGGTAATGTGTAAAGTCTCTTTGTGAGAGTTTGCAATCAATCAGATGGATATATTTCCTGGAATTGTTAATTATTTTACATTTAGTTTCTTCCTTTCTTACTCCAGTCAAGCAAACAACAAAACCCCCCACTAATCAACAAGTGACCTTCCACACATAGCATTGATTGAGATAATTTCAAGATAATGTGTCTTCTCCAAATAAGTTATTTGCTGTTCAAAATTAACAGAGAAAAGCACCCATAATATGAGAGACACTATTAGCAAATGGGCTACATCTTCTCTGAGAGATTATTTTGGGGAAAACATCTTTTCTCTTTATGTGTATAGAGTATCTCTTTACCTTCAGATTGTAAGACATTTTTTCTACTTTACTACTTTTCTACTTTACTCTTATGGAGATGACAACAACTACCTGCCATCTTTTGACCAGGGTTAGAATGATTAACTGTTTGATGGAGAATATATTCTATAATATGTGATATTATAGAATATAAATTATTCTACAGATATTTGCCTGCCTGCCCATAGCATTGGTTTCACCTACTATTCTAGTTATCTTAATTAAACATATTTCATTGGGCAGAATATTTTGGATGAAAAATAAGAATAAATTACAGAAGCAATAAATAGGCTTCGTTACAGCATGCCATAGAAACACATTCCATATGTTAAATTCTTCTTGTCTTATATTTGGCAGGTGGATTCCAATTACTCATAAAATAGGTCAGTTAAGACAGCTTTGTTGGCAAAAAATGAGGCAGAATCTTACAGTATTTTCAGACGGTGAATGTACTGTAGCTAGCATTATTTACTGATTTCCTTGTACTATGATATTTCTAGTTGCTTTTTAATATTGTAATGTTCTTTTATAACCTATCAGATTATCAGTGTTTAGCTCATTACTAAACTTCTGTTGAAGAAATACATCGGGGATTTTTAATGACATGATAATACACATGGAATTAAAGTGAATTCCACCCATGAGATATTATTTGTTATATTTTTAAATGAAATCTTATGTGTTTCTACTACTTTTCACTAACTTGAGCCCTCTGATCTCCGTACTGCCCCTGACTCAAGAGTTCCTTAAGAGTCATGTGATTGGCCTCAGCTACAGACCCTGACTGACTCGTTGATAAGGCTTATTTCTCAGGTCATTGTGATACTTGTGGAATGAGATATTTACTGAGAACTTTCAGGAAGGATTTTTTCCTTCTCTTTTGTGAGAGTTACTAGAAGAGCAGCTGGAGGATCATTGAAAGTTGATTAAGGATGTGACAACTCACACTGCTGCAGTCATTTCTCTGAATAGCAAGCCAGCCTCCAGATGAAACCCACACGTGGAGGAGGATATGGCTGAGAGACTGGTAGAGAAGTGGAGTCCTTGACTAATGCTGTGAACCTCTTGGTCAAAGACCAAAGTTACCTGAGAGTATGGAATATTCACCTAAAACTGTTTGAGTTGGCTTTTTTGTTATGTATTATTTAAAAAAAAGAAAAACCCAAACTAATAGATATCATGTTGTGATCAATTTTGAAAGTATTGGTACTTAATATTTTACTGTTTCTGATATAATTTGTAATTCTTTTTTTTAAAAAGATTTTATTTATTGATTTGACAGACAGATATCACAAGTAGGCAGAGAGAGAGGAGGAAACAGGCTGCCTGCGGAGCAGAGAGCCTGATGCGGGGCTCGATCCCAGGACTCTGGGATCATAAAATGAACCGAAGGCAGAGGCTTTAACCCACTGAGCCACCCAGGTGCCCCTATAATTTGTAATTCTAATCACATTAGAGTAGCATCTTTTTTTTTTTTTTTAATTTTTTTTTTTTTTTTTAAGATTTTGTTTGTTGGTTTTTTTTGGCAGACAGAGATCACAAGTAGGCAGAGAGGCAGGCAGAGACAGGGAGAGGGGGAAGCAGGCTCTCCACTGAGCAGAGAGCCCAATGCAGGGCTCGATCCCAGGACCCTGGGATCATGACCTGAGCTGAAGGCAGAGGCTTTAACCCACTGAGCCACCCAGGCGCCCCTTGAGTAGCATCTTTAATTCAGCCAATATTTTAGTCATTCCAGATATATAAATCTATTATTTTCATATAAGAGTAGATTGATGCTATGTTTTTTTGCTTTTCTTGGTCATATTACCCTCAAGAAACTCAAAGCATTTTTTAAAGCATTTTTATGCTAAGGATCTATGGTGGAAATTGCAGGAAATACAATTTATTTCTTGTGAAAAATACTTGAATGACAATTCTGTATAAAGCCCATTTGTAAGGTAGACACATAAATGGTATTTAGGTGCCTTATTTTGTGTCACCTTTTATATTAAATGTGTACTTATTTAGTTAATTTTTTTAAAAGATTTTATTTATTTAATTGACAGACAGGAAACATAAGCAGGGGGAGCAGGAGAGGGAGAAGTAGGCTTCCCACTGAGCAGGGAGCCTGATGCAGGGCTCCGTTCTAGGTCCCTGGGATCCTGACCTGAGCCAAGGGCAGACGCTTAACAACTGAGCCACCCAGGCGCCCCTTCAGATAATTTTTAGTAAAAAAAAAAAAAACTACTTTCATCAAAGCTAGGCTTTGATGGCTGGCTCACTCAGTAGAACATGTGACTCTTGGTCTTGGAGTCATGGGTTCAGACCTCACACTGGGCTCTACACCTTAAAAACCTACTTTGGGGCGCCTGGGTGGCTCAGTGGGTTAAAGCCTCTGCCTTCAAACAGGTCATGGTCCCGGGGTCCTGGGATCGAGCCCCACGTCTGCTCAGTGGGGAGCCTGCTTCCCCCCCACCCCCGCCTGCCACTCTGCCTACTTGTGATCTCTGTCAAATAAACAAATAAAATCTTTTTTTTTTTTTAAGATTATTTATTTATTTATTTGTTAGAGAGAGAGAGAGAAAGCACAGGCAGACAGAGTGGCAGGCAGAGGCAGAGGGAGAAGCAGGCTCCCTGCCAAGCAAGGAGCCCAATGTGGAACTTGATCCCAGGATGCTGGGATCATGACCTGAGCCGAAGGCAGCTGCTTAACCAACTGAGCCACCCAGACGTCCCAAATAAAATCTTTTTAAAAAAACAACAAACAAAAAAACCTATCTTTTTTTTTTGTATTCTTAATTTAGACTTTTAATGGCTCTCCATTTTGTTCATGTATTCCAAATATTTTCATCAATGGAAGATTCCATAATTTAGCTTACACATGTCCAACCTTATTTCTTGTCCTTTTTCATGTTCAGTGAGATGAATGTGTTGCCCTCATCATGCCTTTGCTTGCCCCCTGACCTCCACTTGTTCTTTCCTATTCTTTCTGCCTATGGAGTTAATACCCATAATTTCTGCCCCAGTTCTGATCCTGCCTCTTCAGTAAAATCTTTGTCACTTATATACCATGAATATAAGTGATCTCTCTTACAAAATGTTTTATTTCTTCTTGTAAGAAAATTCAAATAATACTGAATATGTTAAAGTAAAACAAGTGTCCTTCATTCTTAGTCCAGTCCTCCAGAGGAAAATCTCTTAATAGTTCAGATTCCTCGCTGTTTTTTTACATATATTTAAGCGTATGTGACATACTTGGTTATTAACTCCTTTTGACTACCATATTGGAAAGCACAGTTCCAGAGGTTTAACTGTATTTAAGTTTGTTTTTTTCTTTTGGCAAGAATATGTCAGAATGGTGTAATGTACTTTATACTGCCTCGTAACAGGAAATATCATCCGGTGGTCTTTTCTTGTGATGTTTAGTTGGATCGGTGTATTGTTAGTCTGATCTACCCATTTTAAAGATCCCCATTATTCTCTCACTGAATGATTTTATCTATTTCATTTTTTAAAAATTTCATAGATACCTACTTGACTATTAATATAATAAAGTAATAGATTGTTAAAAGGCCAGGCTCTAGAGCTTTACTGTCTACCATTTATGACCTTCAGCAAGTCACTGCATATCTTTGTGTCTTAGGTTCCTCTATTGTGAGTTAGGTGCTTCACAGGGTATTTTCAAGGATCAAATGTGCTAAATGTTTAAAACAGTGCATGGTACATCATATCAGTAAATATTATTAATATGTTGATTTAGAAATGCTATTTTGCTATCTGTGCATTGCCATTTATTTGCATGAGAAATGCTTTATTGGATAATATTCATTGTATTTTGTCTTGCAGTGAGACCAGGTCACATTGTAGGAAAACAAAGTGCCATTTAAATGAGTAAAAAACAAAACAAGGGGTGCCTGGGTGGCTCAGTGGGTTAAAGCCTCTGCCTTCGGCTCAGGTCATGATCTCAGGGTACTGGGATGGAGCCCCACATCGGCCTCTCTGCTCAGCGGGGAGCCTGCTTTCCTCCTTGCTCTCTCTGCCTGCCTTCCTGCCTGCTTGTGATCTCTGTCAAATAAAATCTTAAAAAACAACAACAACAAAAACAAAACAAAAAACCCCTCATATATGTCTAGCATCTATGATTTTTTAAAAGATTTTATTTATTTACTTGACAGAGTGAGAGAGAGATTATGTGTGTGCACAAGCAGGGGGATCCGGAGAGGGAGAAGCAGGCTCCCACTGAGCAGGGAGAGTGATGCAGGGCTCCATCCGAGGATCACAGGGTCATGACCTGAAGTGAAGGTAGTCGCTTAACCACCTGAGCCACCCAGGCACCCTGCATCTGTGATTTTTTTTAAAAAAGATGTTATTTATTTATTTGACAGACAGAGATCACAAGTAGGCAGAGAGGCAGGCAGAGAGAGGTGGGGGGTGGGAAGGAAGCAGGTTCCCCGCTGAGCAAAGAGCCCAATGTGGGGCTCAATCCCAAGACCCTAGGATCACGACCTGAGCCAGAGGCAGAGGCTTTAACCCACTGAGCCACCCAGATGCCCTTGCATCTATGATTTTTAATAAGAAAAACATTAGCAGAAAGGGGGATTTTTTACATTTGATGTAATGAAGAAAAATGTAATGAAGAAAAAAAGCATTGATCATAATTACATATATATCCTAGATGTTAGGAAAGGAAATTATGATAAAGATGAGTGACCTTTTGACTCTCAAAAGCTGTATAGCTCTTTGGGATGGGAGTTAGTATAAGTGAGCATACACAGTCTTAAATAACTTGAGCAAGAAGTCTCTAAAAATCCAGTGCAGTTTTCCCTAAAAAGTAATTATCTCAAATTAGAAGATTAAACCTCAACAAGACCATCAAATTTTTAAGGGGGATAGAACCATGAATTTATTATTTTATAACCATTCGATTCAGTAGGGTGAAATAGTCTTTGAGTTGGAAAAGGTAATAATAATATAAAAAGAATTATAGGTCATGGTAGGAAAGCAGCGCCAATAAGTGAAGCACTTGATCACTTTAAGTGCATTTCATTTTCTTCATTTAAATTAATGTCTTCTGGGGCACCCTGGTAGCTCAGTGGGTTAAGCCTCTGCCTTGGGCTCAGGTCGTGATCCTGGGGTCTTGGGATTGAGACCCACATCTGGCTCTCTGCTCAACGGGGAGCCTGCTTCCCCCTCTCTCTCTGCCTGCCTCTCTGCCTACTTGTGATCTGTCAAATAAACAAAATCTTAAAAAAAAAAATCTCTTCTGTAGTGGCAGCAGACTTGCAAATCTATCCATGGAATTGTATAATCTTTAAGAATTTCTTTTTTTTTTAAGATTTTATTTATTTGAGGGAGGGCATGTGTGAGTGTGGGTAGAGAAAGAAACCCAAGCAGACTCCCAATGAGTACAGAGCCTCACGACACAGGGCTCAATCTCAGGATCCCAAGACCACGATCTGAGCTGAAACCAAGGGTCAGACAGACACTGAACTGAGTCACCCAGGTGCCCCTTTGAGATTTTCATGAAAAATATGTTTGTTACCTAGAGATGACTAAATCTAGATTTTTTTTTTTAAAGGAAAAATGTGGGTTCTGGGAACTATAAGCCCATAACTTGTTATTGATTTTTGTTAAATTTCTGGAAATAATTTCAGTAGAAGTCTGTGAACATTTGTGAAAAAATGCTCATCTGTAGAAATTTAAAGGTATCCACCAAGAACATATGGGGTCAAATTAACTTCATTTCTTCTGAAATGAAGTTAATGAAGTTAAATTCACCATCATTTCTTATCCAAAAATATGGCAAAAGATTGTCAAATATACTACTGCAATTAAGAAACTATCATTACAGCATTTTTCGAATTCATCTGAAGGATTATCTGTTCAGATGAATTAAAAAAATGCTGTAATGATAGTTTCTTAATTGTAGAGTGTATTTGACAGTCTTTTGCCATATTTTTGGATAAGAAATGATGGTGAATGCTTAGAGAAATAAGTCAACTGGAGAAAGACAACTATCACATGATCTCCCTGATATGAGGAAGTGGAAATGCAATGGGGTTGAGGGTTAAGGTGGTAGGAAAAGAAAAAATGAAACAAGATGGGATCAGGAGGGAGACAAACCAAAAGAGACTCTTAATGTCATAAAACAAACTGAGGGGGGTCGGTGGGGAGAGGGGTTGGGAGAGGGTGGTGGGGTTACATTATATGTTTAAATTAAAAAAGCTTAAATTAAAAAAAAAGTGATGGTGAGTTATTGTTTACATTTAGAGGAAACAGGCAGATTTATAGTATTTAAATTTAAAGTAGGTCAAAATTGAAAACCAGCATTTTGATTACAGGTTTATTGTACTCTTGAGAGAGATCTTCAAGGCATTACGATAGGATTATGCCTGTATCAACATTTCCATTATTGATCTGACTGAAGGGTTAGGAAGTAGGTTTATCTGCTTGTAGATTCAAAGCTGGACTTGGATAGCTGATACCATAGAAGGCGACTCCCTAAAACCTTGACTAATTAATGTGGTGCATTTGTATCTTCCTCTTCTCTTAACATATTTTGCTACTTTATATATAATATAAATTCAAGATTTAGACTGCTTCAGGGGAAAAAAGTGACTTCTTTTTTTGTCTGCCTCATAGTTTTACCAAATTAATGTATGAATTGTATGTTTTATTATAGTGTAATATCCTTAATAATACAGATTTAATAATAGAAACTGAAAACTGGAAAAGATTCTACATTAAGTATGTTTTTATCTGTTCTAGGAATATGAAGCACGAACTGGGAGGACCTGTAAACCACCACCTCAGTCTTCAAGACGTAAGAATTTTGAATTTGAGCCACTTTCTACCACTGCCCTGATTCTTGAGGATCGACCATCGTAAGTATTCTGGTTGTCATCAGGTACACTGTTTATATTTTAAACTTTAATTTAAACTTCAATTTAAATTTCAGTTTAAATATACTGAGAAATTAAATATAGAAATGGTTTTTTTTTAAAGAAAATTTTAAAAATCTCATAGATACTAAAACTAATAGGGAAGAATATATTATTGATGTTCAGACATTATACATATTTTCTTGAAGTATCTCTGAGCCAATGTGTGAAACATAAAATCTTTGCTTTTTTCATATCTATTCTTATTTCAACCCTTCCTGCCTTATCTTAACAAGATGAGGCAATTATTTTTCCTTTCTTGACATTTAATGTGTACTTAAGATGTATTTGTCCTTGCCTTTTGGACAGATTTTGAAATTGCAACTTGAAATAATAACTACTGACTGTCAGCTAGTTG
>ML111686.1:44725-56310 GCA_003697995.1 Taxidea taxus jeffersonii
AAGAATACATTCTCTTTTTTTTAAGATTTTATTTATTTATTTATTTGAGAGAGCATAAGAGGGGAGAGGTCAGAGGGAGAAGCAAACTCCCTGCTGAGCAGGAAGCCTGACATGGGACTCGATCCTAGGACTCCAGGATCATGACCTGAGCTGAAGGCAGTTGCTTAACCAACTGAGCTACCCAGGCGCCCCTCTTTTTTTTTTCTTTTTTTAAAGATTTTTTTGAGAGAGTGAGTGGGGGAGGAAAGAGCAGAGGAAGAGGGAGAAACAGACTTCCCACTGAGCAGGGAGCCCTGCCTGGGGCTTGATCCCAGGACTCTGGAATCATGACTTGAGCCGAAGGCAGATGGTTAACCAGCTGAGCCCCCCAGGTACTCCAGGAATATATTCTTGATACCCAGTAAAACATTTTAATTTCTTCCCTTTACTTTCCCTGTCCTTCCCATCTCAGCCTTCCACAAAGCTTGTGTTCTTCAAAATACTGTCTTTGATATGTCATTAAACAAAAGACACCTTCCCTAAAGCAAGACCTCTTGGTTCTTAACTCCTTTTCCCCTTCTTGGGCTCTCTGGATCTATTCTTTTTCTTCTTCTAGACTTCTCTTTCCTTCCAGAGTAGAAATTCCTAACCTGTTTTGTCATTTTCCCCATCTGCAGCTTTTTCCACCCTTTTTCAAGAGGAACATAATAAAAGAATCTAGAGCCAAACAGGCAGAGATTGAATTGAATATTTTTTAGACATTGTCAGAGAAGAAAGGTTGGACATTAAGTATGTATGTGTGTATGTATATGTGTATATATATATATATATACACACACACACACACACACATACATTCCTTCATACCAAAGAATTGTGATCATTACACTCCTTTTAAAGGACTTGGTGAACATGTTCATATTCATTTTTCCATTGGTTAAAAAAAAAGATTCTCAGAAATTTAGCTATGAGAACATGTCAGTTTTATTTAAGTCTTTTAAGTCTTACTTAAATAAAGTAGGAGGAGGAGGGAGGAGAATAAACCAGGTCAATTCAGAGTGCTTCGATCAGCCAGAAAATAATGCCTGGTTAAAGACCTTCAGACTCTGCCAGACAGTCAGCTGAGCAGGTACATAACGAAATTCCCAGAAGAGTTTTCTTAAGCTTGTTGAAATTTATCCAAAATGGATTAAGCTGTTTATCAGAACTGTTCATTTATTCCCAGGAGTTCATAAAAATTTTATGCAAAAGGTTCTGTTCTAAACAGTATTTGGGCCATATTTTTCTTTACGCTATATTTTATTCTACAACCGAACCTATTTAAGTCCCTCCTTTGTACCTTTGCTCATTTATTGCCCTCACTCGGGATGTAGTTATCTTATTTCCGCTTCTCACCTACCTAATCCTTTAAGGACAGGATTTATCTTTGCCACCCATTCAAGTCTTTGACTTCAGCCTTCAGTGATTCTTGCTTCTCTTAAATTTTTCTTGTAATGCATATAAGCAGTTCCACAAAATTGGAACTTGAAATAGCACACTAGACAAAATAAATAAGATCTCAGTGTACCAAAAATGTGTACAACAATGGAAAGAATGATTTTCTTTTCCACACTACTATCGGAAAATTAATATGGGAATTATAATAAATATTACAGCTTCTGTGATGTTTCTGTGTGATTTTGTTCATCTGTAACAAAGAGATTCAACTTGATAGCAACTATTCCCCTCAGTTCTGAGATGCTGCAATTTAATTAAAATTTTTATTCACCTTTCTAAAATTGGAGGAGTTGGGGCGCCTGGGTGGTTCAGTGGGTTAAAGCCTCTGCCTTCGGCTGGGGCCATGATTCCAGGGTCCTGGGATTGAGCCCCGCATCGGGCTCTCTGCTCGGCAGGGAGCCTGCTTTCTCCTCTCTCTCTGCTTGCCTCTCTGCCTACTTGTGATCTCTGTCAAATAAATAAATAAAATCTTAAAAAAAAAAATTGGAGGTGTCTTTTTTGGGGAAGTGATTTATATAATTTACCATTTATGTAACTAAAGCCAACAAACAAAAGCTTTAGCATATGGGACTACCTGATCATCGATTCCTCTTCTACTTCAACAATTAAAAAATAGATCTAGAGAACCAATGAGAACGAAAAACTTTGACTTTATTAGCAATAAAACCAGATGAGAATGCATGGGTTCAGCTTATATATTAAATGGCACTCCAGGGTGCCTGGGTTGCTCAGCTGGTTAAACTTCTGACTCTTGATTTTAACTCAGGTCATGATCTCAGGGTCATGAGATTGAGCCCCACTTTGGGCTCCACACTCAGTCTGGTCTGCTTGAGATTCTCTCTCCTCTCCCTCTGCCCTTCCCTCCATCTGTGGTCTCTCTCTCTAAAATAAACTTTTAAATAAATAACAAATGACACTTCATACTTTGTCTCCCTTAGAATACTCACCAGCAGCTCGGGCCAGTTCACATCCATCCTTTCACAGGCTGAGAAGTTGGAGCAGAGACTTATATAATCTGTAGTGTTGTTCTGTTTCTAGATGCAGCCAAGTTATGTTAACATCACTGCTCCATCTATGAGATAGCATCTGGGCAGAGGCAGAGAAAGGGGCAGAAGTTTTTGCCTCAGCGTGAACTTGTTATTGGGAACTTTCTGTTTCATCAGTCACAGTGATAATAGAAGGAGGAGAAGAATTTCCCCTTGCAAAGGGGGTTTGTGAATTGGTGCTACTTTTCCTTTCTTAGCCTCTGTAATTTTGCAGAAACATCTAGAATCATTGACTGCATAAGTTTTTTAGTTGGAACTGCTTTATATAGGAAACAACTCTAGCATTTAATCATCTGAAATCTCAGAAGATTTCAAATGTAAGAATTTCTGTAATTTCATCCTTTGGTTAATTTTCTCTCTGCCTATTGCTATCTTAATGCACCTTGAAATAAAGCCAGCCTTGGACAGGAAGGTAAGAGCATCCACGTGAGCTGACTCTTCTATGTTTTATTTATTTTTTTGAAAGATTTTATTTATTTATTTGACAGAGAGACAGAGAGGGAACACAAGCATGGGGAGTGGGAGAGGGAGAAGCAGGCTTCCTGCTGAGCAGGGAGCCTGATGCAGGGCTCATTCCCAGGACCCCAGCATCATGACCTGAGCCAAAGGCAGACACTTAACAAGTGAGCCACCCAGGCACCCCGACTCTTCTATGTTTGGAATCACTGTTGCTTAGAGGACTTTTTTAAACCCGCCAATGGATAGAGCTATCTCCTCTTTCTATTCTGGCTTCCTTGCTGAATTACTGCATACACAGTAACAAACAAAATGGAAAAATCTTAAGATAAAGTGAAGACTGACAAAAAAGTAAAGCATAGGCTTTTATGTGATACCTTTGAGAAGCAGCAAATGTTCATATCATGTATTTCAGCATGATATGCTATCTTAAGTATTCATTAATGGTTTCTACTCTTGACCACATAACTGATTAACATTTTGGGGCACCTGGGTGGCTCATTTGGTTAAGTGTCTGTTTGGCTCAGGTCATGATCCCAGATCCCTGGGATGGAGCCCCATGTCAGGCTTCCTGCTCAGGGGGAAATCTGCTTCTTCTCTCTCTCTCTCCCAACCTCCTGCTCATGTTCACTCTTTGTCATTCGTGTTCTCCCTCTCTCTCTCATTCACTCTCTCTCAAATAAAATCTTTTTTTTTTAAATAATTGACATTTTTGTAAGAAATAGGAGTAACCTGTATCTTTTTCATAGAGTAAGAATACTGAGTGAGGTGCTTAGTATTTCTTGATTGATTATATTCACTCAGTCTTTGATTTTTAAGACTATAGAATCATATTTTTAAAATTTTTTATTATTTTTTTAAGAATTGTTATTTTTTTAAAGATTTTATTTATTTATTTGACACAGAGAAAGAGATCACAAGTAGGTAGAGAGGCAGGCAGAGGTGGGGGGAAGCAGGCTCCCTGCTGAGCAGAGAGCCCGATTCGGGGCTCTATCCTAGGACCCTGAGATCATGACCTGAGCCGAAGGCAGAGGCTTTAACCCACTGAGCCACCCAGGCGCCCCTAGAATCGTATTTTTTAATATACTTCTCCAGGCAAATGACTGCAAAATTAGTGATTTTTTTTGGAAGAAAAAAACATGAAAACTAGTGTATATGTATTTATTTTTATGCTTTATTCATTCACTCTAGCCTATAGTTACTTAAAACTTAGGGTACTGAAGACTCTGGTCTTCCTCAAAATGTCAAAGATTGGTAGGATGTTTACCATATGGACAATTCACTTTTGGAGCATAATTATTGAATATGTATTATGTCCCAAGGTTTTTGCATTTATAAAAATTTGAAGAAGAGGATACCAAAACAGAATAATTAATAAGCCAATGATTATTTATGTACTATTTTGGTTTAGAGTGTATATATCCACTCTCAAAAAAAATAAATGAAATCACAATTGAAGAACCTGACATAGGGGCTGCTGGCTAGGGCCCAGTCATTAATCGTCTGCCTTCGGCTCAGTTCATGATCCCAGGGTCTTGGGATTGAGCCCCGCATCAGGCTCCGTGCTCAGCGGGAAGCCTGCTTCTCCCTCTCGCATTCCCCCTGCTTGTGCTCCCTTTCACACGATGTCTCTGTCAAATAAGTAAAATCTTAAAAGGAAAAGAAAAGAAAAGAAAAATGTGACACATAACTATCTGAAAAGTTTTGTTTCCTGAACAGTGTTTAACTCCTTCCTGTAAATCATTTCATGCTAAGACTGGAGTACTTAAAACTGATATAAATCTCTCTGCTAACGTCTTCTCGAAATCTGTTTTTAGGACTAGGTAAACATAGTTTGGGGAACTGTCTGGAAAAATCAAGGTGTGAATTGTCAGTGAAACAGTAACATGGATATAGAGACTGTACTCTCTTATTAATTAGGCCTTTATAACTATGGTTTTGAGACATAGCTCTGTGTTACTTTAAAAATCTGTGATCTTTGTGGTTATTCAGAGTTTAGTTCTGCTTTCTTACATAAATGACCTGGATAGTCAGAGCTAGTATGATGTTTCCATGGATCAAGAACCCAGGTTCATATCTTTCTTTTGCACCACCTTCAGGAGCTGACTTTACTCTCATACTGACCTTGCTTTTGCAATTGGGACAAACCTGGGAGAACAAAAGGTCTCTTGCACTGAGTCAACTCTCCTTTTAGGAAGTCTTCTAAGTGATTCCACACTTTTCTTTAAACCTTATTAGAAACAATTCTGTGTTTAATGCTAAGGAGGTGGAGAAATTCATCTTTATTATAGGATAACAGTCAAAGTTCTTTTTTATTTTTGGCTGCCTTTTGGATAAACTATTTTGTTGACTTTTAATTTTATCTATTATTGGTGAATAGCCTATATTTTTAATATTTTATTAGTAGTTTCTTTGTAATACATATTTGGCCCTTCATGGACTACCTTCAAGTGATACTATACCATTTCACATATATAAGAACATTACAGAAATATACTTCCACTTTACATGTTATAAACTCCATGTCTTAGTGTTTAGAGAAGTGGAAATGCTATGTATTAAGGTTCTTCTTTATATATATCCTATATGTGAGAGATGTACTATAAGGAAGTGGCTGTCCTGAATTTGGACACTGAGAAGTCTGAAGATGTGCAATCAGCAAGCTGGAGACCCAGGAGGCCTGATGTTCCATATCCAGTTCAAGTCCCAAGCCTGTGAAATAGGAAAGCTGATAGTGTAATTTCCAGTCCAAGTCCAAAGGCAGAAGACCCATGTCCCATCTCAGAGGCAGGCAACAGACTTGAAAAGAGAGAGAGAGTGAGGGAGAGTGAGAGAAAAAATTTGATTCACAAAACTAACCATTACATCCCACCATACATTTTTTTTCTTTACACCTTTTTATCTTCTAAGAATTTGAGTAACTGGATTTCCATCTGCTATTATTTCCTTCTGCTTAATGGCCTTTAAGAAAAAAAGATTTTATTTATTTATTAGAGAGTGCACCCTGTGAAAGAGCATGGGCAGGGGGGAGGGGCAGAGGGAGAGAGAGAAGCAGACTCCCTGCTGAGCAGGGAACCATACGTGGGGCTCGATCCCAGGACCATGACCTGAGCTGAAGGAAGACGCTTAACCACTGAGCCACCCAGGCACCCTACTAACTGTTCTTTTAACACTTTTTGTAGTGCTCGTCTGCTGTCTGAATTCTTTTACTCTCTGAGTGCTTTTAAGATTTTTCTTTATCTCTGATTTTCATGAATTTGATGATATGCTTTGGTATGGTTTTCCTCATGTTCCTTTTGTTTGGGGTTCATTGAACTCTCATGTGTCTGCATTTATAATTTTATATCAACTTTGGAAGAATTGTTGCCTTTACTCAACTATTTTTTGTCTGCCGCTTCTCCCCTTTCTTCTGAATCAGTTAAGCATATGTTGCTTGATACTGCTCATATCCCACGACCAAGGCTGTTTCAGGAGGATATTTTTTCTCTTTGTATTTCATTTTGTCAAGATTGCTATTATGTCTTAAAGCTCACTTATTTTTTTTCCTGCAGTTTATAATCTGCTGTCGGCCCATTTTTGTGTGTTTTTCAGTTTAGAAATTGCACTTTTCATCTATAGATGTTCAATTTGGATCTTGAGTTTTTATCATGTTCCTGCTGTCTTCTACCTTCTTGAGTGTATTTACAACAGCAGTTGTATCATCCTTGAGTTATAATCCTGTTATCTGACATTTCTGCACTATCTCTGTTGATTTTTTTTTTCCCTCAGTATAAATTGTATTTTCCTGCTTCTTTGCTTCCTTTGTAACTTTTATTGGACACTAGATTTTGTGAGTTTACATAGTTGGATGCTGGACTTTTTGTATTTCTTTAAATATTGTTTGGCTTCAGTCTCATACAAAGTTCTTTGGAATTGGCTTGCCCCTTTTAATCTAATCATTGTTATAGTAATTCTAGAAGAGCCTTTCGTTTAGAACTAGTATCCTTGGGGCGCCTGGGTGGCTCAGTGAGTTAAGCTCCTGCCTTCGGCTCAGGTCATGATCTCAGGGTCCTGGGATCGAGCCCCGCATCCGGCTCTCTGCTCGGCAGGGAGTCTGCTTCCCCCCCCCCCCGCCCTCTCTGCCTGCCTCTCTGCCTGCTTGTGATCTCTGTCTGTCAAATAAACAAATAAAATCTTAAAAAAAAAAAAAAAGAACTAGTATCCTTACTAATGAAGCAGTACCCTAATAATTCCACCTGATACCTGGTCTATTAGAAGATCTTTCCACTCTGACTGGCCCAGTGCAATCTTTCAGAATTTTCTACCTATTCCTTTCTGGTATTTCTTTCCTCGGCTACCATAATTTAATCACACACGTGCATAAATAGTATTCAGCCAGAAATTTGAGATGACCCCTCATTAGCTCCCCTCTCTCTGTACTCTGATCTACAAAGTCTAGCTGTGGACGCCTCAACTCCAAACTCTGTTTCCTCAACTCAGCAAGACTGATGGACTCTGGGTACCTCCAGCACTGAGACCTAGAAACAGCAGGCTGTGTGCATAGGCATTTGTAGGGTTACCTTGTTGGTTTCCTTTCTGTTAAGGATCACTGTCTGCGCTGCCTGTTGTCTAGTATCTAGAAACTAATGGTTAGTATGTTCTGTTCGTTTTTCTAATTAATCAAGGCAAGAGGGTAAGCCTGGTTCCTCTTATTCCATTATGGCCTAAAGAAGTTTTAACTGTCGTTCCTCCCTGTTATAACATACCTGAGAAATCTAACTTGAGAAGAAGAGGTAAAATGTATGTTTTGAAAGTTTGTCACATATTTTTGCCTATCCTGGCCTGTTGAAAATAATTCAAAATACTGAGGGTCACCTCAGAGTCTCAGCCATAAAGCACGAGACTCTGGATCTCAGGGTCATGAGTTCAAGCCCCACACTGGGTATGGAGCCTACTTGAAAAAAAATTTTTTTTAATTAAAAAGCCTGGGGGTACCTGGGTGGCTCAGTGGGTTAAAGCCTCTGCCTTCAGCTCAAGTCATGATCCCAGGGTCCTGGGATCGAGCCCCACATCGGGCTTTCTGCTCTGCAGTGAGCCTGCTTCCCTTCCTCTCTCTGCCTGCCTCTCTGCCTACTTGTGATCTCTCTCTCTCTCTGTCAAATAAATGAATAAAATCTAAAAAAAAAAACCACCCTGAAAGTAGAAAGCAATTTTTAAAAGTATACCTGTACTTAACATATAACCCAAGAATTCTACTCCTAAGTATTTACCCAAGAGAAATGAAAGCAGATATCCACACAACGACTTGAAGTGAATATTTATAGTAGCTTTATTTGTGGTGGCCCTAAACTGGAAACAATCTAAATGTTCATCCACATGGATAAATAGAACACTACTCACCAATTAAAAGAAATACTAATTAAGTACTAATTAAAAGAATTACTAGTATGCAGAATAACATGGCTGAATTTCAGAAGCATGCTCAGCAAAAGAAACTAGAAAAAAAGAATCTATGTGAAATTCTTTTTTTTTCTTTCCTATATGAAATTCTTTTTTTTTTTTTTTAATTTTTTTTTTTATTTGTCAGAGAGAGAGCGAGCGAGCACAAGCAGACAGAGTGGTAGGCAGAGGCAGAGGGAGAAGCAGGCTCCCTGCCGAGCAAGGAGCCCGATGTGGGACTCGATCCCAGGACGCTGGGATCGTGACCTGAGCCGAAGGCAGCCACTTAACCAACTGAGCCACCCAGGCGTCCCTCCTATATGAAATTCTTTAAAAGGCAACTAACTAACTATGGGTGCCAGGTTGACTCAGTCAGTTAGGTGTGGACTCCTGGTTTCTGCTCAGGTCATGATCTCAGAGTCCTGAATCCAGCCCTGTGTCAAGCTCCACACTCATGGGGAGTCTGCTTGAGGATTTCTCTCCCTATCCCTGTTCCCCTGCCCTCCACCTCTCTCTCTCTCTCCCCCTCCCAAAAGAAATAAATCTTAAAAAAAATAAAAGGCAACCAACTAATGTGTAGAGATAGAAATCAGAGATATGATCGCCTAAGGTAGGAAGTGGGTAAGTATTGAGTGCAAAGAGGTCATAATGACACTTTGTAGAATTATGGAATTGCTCTATATCTTGATTAATATGTTGGTTTCACAGGTATATACATTTGTTAAAACTTATCAAACTGTATTCTTGAAATCTATTCATTCATTTTATTGTATGAAAATTATACCTCAAAAAAATTGACTAAAAAACTAATAAGTGGGTTTGACAGATAACCTAGAAATATTGGCTGAAATCTAACACATTTAAATAATTAATTAAATAATATATAAACATGTATCTGTCAGACATATAAATAGTAACATTTATGTAAAATATTAGCAATCTGGATTCTGATTTTTTTCTGAAATTCAGAGTTCTTTTCAACCTTGTACTTCCTTAAGGTGTGAAATGAGGTTAAGATAGAAATTCTTTATATATGGCTATAATAGGAATATTATAAGTATATATAAAAATAAATATATAAATATATATGTTACATATAAAAGGAAGAAGTTTACACATTTAAAAGTTCATTTTTTAAAAATTGACTTAAAACATTTTTTCCCCCAGAAACCTACCTGCCAAATCTGTGGAAGAAGCTTTACGTCACCGACAAGAATATGATGAGATGGTGGCTGAGGCTAAAAAACGAGGTATAAAATTGAAGCCCAATTATATATTTAATTTATTGATGTCAATTAGGAAGCTAACCTGTTGGTTAATTTCAACAGGAGGATAGATGATGAAATTGATTAAGTCCATCTTTAAGATGATGCTAATGTCTTATTTTCCTAACCAAATCTGTTGTTAAAAACAAAATGTCAGGGTTGCCTGGGTGGCTCAGTCAGTTGAGTGTCTGCCTTCGGCTCAGTTCATGATCCTAGGGTCCTGAGATCGAGTCTCCCATTGGTCTCCTTGCTCAGCGGGGATCCTGCTTCTCCCTCTGCCTGCTGTTCCCCCTGCTTGTACCTGCGTGCTCTTACTCTCTGACAAATAAATAAAAACCCTTAAAAAAAAAGTCATACTTTCTCTACAAGTTCTTTTACAAAACTAATAGGAGAAAGGCAGCAGACTAAGAAAATTCTTATAATTGCAGTGATAAACCTTAGACTACTATTATTTTAACTTACGAATGGAGATGATATGAATTTATTTCATGAAGTTCACCTTTACAGTTTTAAAGCTTTTAAAATAATTTAATAATTTTTATACTTTAAGTAACTTCCTATATGACTGAGAATGCAATTTGAAATTAGAATTTACTTTTGTAACTTAATGGAGTCTCTCTAGAATCCCAGTTGTGTCATTTGGGCAGGCACATAAATGTGTATTTTGGTATATAAATACATTTATTTATTCTGTCTCCCCTCACACCAAGAAGCATAATGTAAGAATAATTTAACAGTATTTATTTACTAAGCATTGTTAGTTCAGGGTACATTTTCAGAAAATATACAGCTATGTATATTTTTAGATACATGCTTTTTAACAATGAATTTTTTTTCTTTGAGTTAAGTTAGTTGAATACTATCATAGTATACATTTCTATTTTGTGGCACTATTTTGGAAATGAAGTTAATTTTTTTAATATTATAAGAAACGTATAAGGCCAGTTATATCTTTCGGAAAGCCCTAATCATTTAAACATTGGTTGGGTTTATTTTACTATCTAGAATTTTTTTTTTTTATTTAAACATATAATGTAACCCCACCACCCTCTCCCAACCCCACTCCCCCCCATACCCAACAAATTTTAATTGACTTTGAATTTTGACTTTACTAGTTGATTAATGTTTATGATAGTTATTGATAAATACATGATCTTAACAACATGATATGGTAGAAATAACATTAAATTGGGAAATCAGAAGGTAATAGCTTTACATCAAAGAACAGTATGTATGGCATGATTCTGGCTAGTAAACGAAAGAAACACGGGAAAAATAAAACAAGACGAATTCAGGGAGACAAACCATAAGACACTCTTAATCACAGGAAACAAACTGAGGGTTGCTGGAGGGAGGGGGGTAGGAGAATGGGGTAACTGGGTAATGGGCATTAAGGAGGGCACTGGGAATGAGCACTGAGTATTATATAAAATTGATGAATCACTGAACTCTGCCTCTGAAACTAATAATACACTATATGTTAAATTGAATTTAAGTTAAAAAGAAACCCCCAAAAAAGAAGGTAATAGCTTTAATCTTCTTTGATACTACCTGGATATGATTCTGTAAGTAAACCTAATGTTAGTTTCCTTAAGTCTGAAGTGTACCGGTCAGGTTGACTAGATTGTGGCTAAAACTTTTTTTGGTTTTGTTTATTATTATTATTGACACTTTTTTGTTTTAAAAGCAGTGGAACTCTCTACAAAGAAACCTTATATAGGGGTTCCTGAGTTTGTTGAGCTTCTGACTCTTGATTTTGGCTCAGATCATGATCTCAGGAGCTATGGGAGCCTAAGGTTAAATCCTTGGGCTCTGTGCTCAGTGGGGAGTCTGCTTGAGATTCTCTCCTTCTCCCTCTGCCTCTCCTCCAACTCCTGCTCGTGCTCTCTCATAAAATAGATCTTCAAAAAGGAAAAAAAAAAAA
>ML111686.1:56710-76811 GCA_003697995.1 Taxidea taxus jeffersonii
AAAAAAAAAAAACAAAACCATATATAGAATCTGAAAATGTACAGCAAATAAAAGAAAGAGGAGCTGTTTACTTGGCCTCCTGTTGCCACTTAAAATGATTTCTGAGGCATTTGTGAAGCACAATTAGTAACCATTCTGGCTAGCTGACCTCTGAAGTCCCCACTGGTTCTAAAATTATATATGCTATAAATAAATATCTATATAAAGCATTATATATAATATACTATGATTAATGCATTAATAATATATATGATCTATATAGTATGTAATAAATATATTAATATGACATGTTATATATCAAAATATATGATTATAATTTCTCATATTCTATATAATTTTAATTACATATTCTCTTTTTGAGGCATTTCTTGTTTTAAAATTATGACTTCTGATTTTCTGTTATATATAATTATAGTGTATGTTATATAATAATATATATGTATAATTTATCCCTTCTCTTTTTGAGGCATCGCTTGTTTCAGAATTGTGACTTCTGGTTTTCAGAGGAGAGTTGTGTATGTATGTATGTTACAGTTTTTAAAATTTCAGTCTAGTAAAGTGAGACATCATAGTAGAAAGGTTTAACTACAATAGTATTGGCAAAATTAATTTTTATTTTTTAATATTATTTAATGTCAATTTTTGAAAAGATTCATTTATTTATTTTAGCATGAGCAGGGGGAGGGGCAGAAGGAGAGGGATTGAGAGCGCATCTAAAGCAAACTCCCTGCTGAGCACAGAGCTGAATGTAGGGCTTGATCTCATGACCCTATGATAATGACTTAGGCAGAAACCAAGAGTTGAATTAGCCACCCAGATGCCCCTAATGTCATTTTTAATGCCTCTTTTTTAGACTTAGGTAGAAAGAGAAGGGCATATGATCTAGCTCTTTTGTATTGAAATAATTTTTGCTTGTTTAAAACAGAAATTAAAGACGCCTATAAAAGGAAAAAAATAATGAAAGAACGATTTAAGCAGGAAGAAAATATCGCAAGTGCAATGGTAATTTGGATCAATGAAATACTGCCCAATTGGGAAGTAATGTAAGTAAGCAGACTTTTCCTGAATTCCAGTCTGTCTCCAAAGATCTCGTGATTCTAACTCTTCATTTTTATTACTTCCAACATGTATCTCACGCTTTGGCTAAATGATACTGTTAATCAGTGTCTGAAAAATTTCATGATTATTTCTGTGCCTTTAATTTTATAAATCCCTCAATCTCTAATACCTCCCTTACTGACCACCCTCTATGCCTGTCAGAATCGTACCTATCCTTTGAAGATATCCATCTGAAGTGGGAGTTGATCCATGAAATGTTGATTTCCTCAATGACCATATTAATTCTGACATATCTTTTGTCACAAGATGCACTAATGATGTAATAGCAGGTTTTTGCAAAGAAAACATTAAATATGTATATTCATTGTAAGATGCATTTATTAAATGTTATATATTAAAATGATTTTTAATGTTTTCTTATAATCATAAATATGCTATAAATTATCTTTCCCTTCTGTAATGTCCCAATATAGTTTGAGACTAATGTAGTTCTTGCTTTACTTTGCCTTTTATTTTCTGATAATGTTTTTGTACATGCCTTATCTTCCCTCTAGACTGACTGGAAAGTGGAAGGGAGATGTATTCTGCAGAGCCTAGTGTAGGGTATCATAGGGAATTTGTTGAATATTGGTACACTGTGACATAACACATTAAGCTCTTTACATAAGTCATCACATTTGATTCTTACAGCCTTTACTCCCATTTATCTTATAAAGAAGTTCAAGGTCAGAAAGGTTAAATAATTTGCCCAAGGTTATACAATGAATGAATAGTTAAACCAGATTTGAATTCAGGTCTCTCTGACTCCAAAACCTACACTTTTCAGTAGACTATCAAAGACTCCTTATCCTTAGTAAATACCTTGTGGTTTTCTTTTTGGTACTGAGTTGACAACAGATTTTTATGTTCCTTTTATCCTGTTTCTTACGTGATTGTCCACATATTTCTGATTCTCTCATTGTACCAGATAAGTGGCAGTTGTAGAAGGCAGCTCCCTTTAAATTACTCTTGTCCTCCTTTAGAATACTGTGTATTCTTTAGGTTTCTGTTGCCTACAAACATGAACCCCACAGAAAGAATGCATCATATACTTAACCATGTTCTTAAAAAATCATTCAGTCACTTGGCCACAGACTAGGTAAACCATCATGCAACTAGTGTTTTTTGGTATAAAAAGTAACTCTCTCCTTTTTTTCTCCCCCTTTAATTCTAGGCGTAGTACGAGAAGAGTTCGAGAATTGTGGTGGCAGGGATTGCCCCCTAGTGTTCGTGGGAAAGTTTGGAGTCTAGCTGTAGGAAATGAACTAAATATCACTCCTGGTTTGTATTCTATATTCAGTTACTCCCACCCATCCAAATAGCCATCTGCAGTGTTACAAGGCAGATTAGTAGATTGGCCATCTAAAAAGACATTACCATATCTAATGTCATTTTAAGAGCATGCCTCATTCCCACTCCCTGAAAACCTGGTATGATTTAATGAGTAAGTTTTTACATAAATAAGATTTATGGGTTTTCCTTTAGTTGACAACCATCAGTAGTATAATTGACATCCAAATATCTTGACTGCAGGTAACTTCTGAGATTCTAGGTAGCAGTGGATGTATAAGTATATAAAAGGAAAAATAGTCTAATGGTGGAAAGGTATCCCCTCTGTTTAAAAAATCATAAATACTGGTGGAAGCCTAGAAGTTTCTTTTCCTACATCTCTACCCAAACCACTCCTTTCAGATTTTTTTTATTTGAAAATTTCAAATTTAAAAAAACAGAAAAAGAAGTAAGAAAGACTCTCAAAGAACCATTTTATTTTCTTACGCTTTTTAAAACCTTAAATGGTAGAAGTAAAATATAAAGTAGTTTTGATGCAGTAAAAAAAAAGTTAAAATTAGGATGATATCAAATAGAGGAAAATGTAAAGTAGTTACTAATAAAAAATGTTAAATAGGTTTGAGTGATAATGACAGTGCTAGACAGTGGCACCACAGGAAGACTGAGGAACTCTGGTATAATTATGTGAATAGGTTGTTGCTGTTACTTAAAAAATGTTATTTACATACTAGTTTTTTAAAACTCAAGCATTAGTAAGGAACAAATTGTATGTTTCTTCCCACTCTTCTACCCAGACTCCTGCTTTTGATCCTACTATAAATACAGGTTTAATGTATGTTCTTTCAGATCTTTTTTTATGCACGTTAAAAAAAAAAAGTGTGCATCAAGTATGATAATGTTTAAGGCTTCTCTTTTCTTTTCCCCCACAAAAAAGAGTGTATACCATAAGCTTATTTCATGGCTTACTTTTTTCACACTAAAATCTGCCTTGAACATCCTCTGTGTCACTGCATACAAATGTACATTATGCAATACTGTAGCTGCACTGTATTCCAGTTTGGCTGTACTATAATTTATTTAATCATTTTCTTGGTGATAGTCAAATCAATGACATATGTTAAAAGAACATAAGGGTACTATTTTTTACCTCTCAAAAGTGATTAAAATAAATGAAAATTATCCACATAGGGTACAACTGATAATAGTATAGAAATATTTATCATGGGCCTCAAAAAATAATCTTTCACCTATCTATTCTAGTTTTAAGAATAAGAAAATCATCAGGATTGGGTACAAAAGCTTTTTTACAAGGGTACCCATTGTAGCAAATAAAAATAAATAAAAAACTGGACAGAATTATAATAAAAATCTAACTATCTTTCATCTTAGAAGTGATGCCAACTTTGAATGGTATGATTATGATTTTTTTAAACAAGATTTACTTAAGAGAGAGAGATAGTGACAGCATGAGCAAAGGTTGGAGCAGAGGGCAGAGCAGAGGCAGAGGGAGAGGAAGATAAGTAGACTCCCTGCTGAGTAGAGAGCCTGATGCTGGGTTCAGTCTCAGGATCGTGAGATTATGACCTGAGCCAAAATCAATAGTCAGACTTTTAACTGTCTGAGCTACCCAGGCAGTCCTATGAATGATTTTTAACATTGATTTTCACAAGTATCCCATAATGAACATGATACCTTAAGCTGACTTCTTTTTTTTTTTTTTTTTTTTTAAATATAATTTAAAGGAGGAATTAAGTGGGATACCTGCCTGGCTTAGTCAATAGAACATGCGACTCTTGATCTTTGATCTTGGGGTTGTAAGTTCAAGCCCCATGTTGGGAGTAGGAGTTTATTTTATAAAAAAATGAAGGAAGGAAGAATTAAAGAGTTTTTTAATTTAGACTAGAAAAGATTCTAGTCTACCTAACCTAACCATTTCCTCCAAATAAAACAAAGTTTTGTTTTGCCCTCTGTGCTTGAAACTAATTAAAAGGAAATATTTTTACATTACAGTCAGAACTCTCAGATAAAACTCTTGACATTAAGGATTGTTGAACATACGGTAATTGTTTTAAGAATCGGTTTTATATACAGATGAGGTGATAAAGTATTGATGGCTATTTGAAATTTGATTTGTAGTTTTGTTGAGAACTTAGACTCTAGAATGTTAAAGTGTCCTAATACCTTCTGCATTAAAATACTGGTTAAGTTGGTATTAACCTTTTGTGATAATGCAATCATGAAGTTGTTTTTCAAGCTCAAAATTTATAAAGTTGGTAACATAACTAGGTCATTTACTTTGAAAGTAATTTTATATTTTCTCCACTAAACCGTTCTGTATTCAGGAATGGACTAGGCGATCATTCTTTTTTTTAGTGGTAGGAAGGAAGCTAAATTTCAATTGAAATAAATCTACTTTTTTTAAATAAGATTTTATTTATTTTCAAGAGAGAGACAGAGAGAGAGTAAACAGGGAGGAGGGGAGAGAAGGAGGCAGAGACTCTCAACAGACTCCTGCACTGAGCATGGAACTCAATAGAGGGCTTGATCTCACAACCTTGAGTGAGATCATGACCTGAGCCAAATTCAAGAGTCTGACACTCACCTGACCGAGCCACCCAGGAACCCTGAAGTAAATTTACTTTTGATAACTTTGTTTCCTTTTAATGACTCTGAACAGTTTGACTTTTACTTATTGATTTTAATCATGAAATTTATAACCATTAGAGAATAGAACAAGAGTTAGTAGAGTAAGAATAGAAGAGTAGGATTAGAATAAGTAGAATAGAGGATAAGAATAAGGGTTTTTTATAAGTCTTTTTAAATTTATTTGAGAGAGAGAAAGAGAGAGTGCGAGGGGGAAGGGCAGAGGGAGAAGCAGAACCCCTGCTGAGCAGGGAGCCTGATGTGGGGCTCCATCCCAGAAATCCAGGATCCTGACCAGAGCCGAAGGCAGTTGCTCAACCAACTGAGCCGCCTAGGCGTCCAAGAATAAGGGTTCTAAAGTCAGTCATAAGTGGTTCAAATCTTGGTTCCACTATACATTAGATTTGTGACCTTGGGCAAATTACTTAACATCTAAGAGAATTAGTTTTCTTCATCTGTAAATGGAGTATTAGCTATCTCAGAGGATTGCTCTAACAGTTATTTGTGGTAATGAATATGAAATTACAGTGAAAGTGAAATTTGCTTTGAGTATATACAGTGTTATCATTGTCAGAAAACGAGAAAGTGAAACGTATACTAGTCTCAAAGAGTTCCCAATTCAAGATCAAGATACATGTTTAAGTCTGCTTCATATTCTACATTTGTAGATTCAGAATAACATAAATGAGGCATGTGGAGTCAAGCATGGAGCTGAACTGAGATGCAAGTATTCTTATTGTAGATAAGCACTGTAAATCTTCCCTGGAGAGATGTCCTTTGATGTTTAAAATACATTACCATATTTTTTTTAAAGATTTTTATTTATTTATTTGACAGAGATCACAAGTAGGCAGAAAGGCAGGCGGGGGGGTGGGAAGCAGGCTCCCCGCTGAGCAGAGAGCCCGATGTGGGGCTTGATCCCAGGACCCCGGGATCATGACCCAAGCTGAAGGCAGAGGCTTTAACCCACTGAGCCACCCAGATTCCCCAAACCATATTTTTATTAGTAGATCAATTCTGTGGCTCCCCCAGGTGAGGATTTATTCAGAGAGCCTTTCTTCTTCCAGGACAGCTTTAAAATTTGAGTAGTATAGTGAAACTGGATGTGGCTTGGAGTCAGTTTGAAATCAGAAATTGTGAACTTCAGTTTGGTACCTGATAACTGCAAAAATATATTGCATATCTAAATTACAAAATTATATCTACCTCTTTTATCATATTATTGATGGATTCAAATAATAGAAATTTGACCTTTTAAAAAAATGTTCTTTCTAAACAGTAGTAATGAAAAATGAACAGAAGGGAGAAGAGATCAGCATAGCAAGAGCTGCTTGAATGTATCTAGTCAGCTTTTTTATAAGGATCTGATTCTTGGCAATATAAGAATACTTATTATGGTACAGTCATACATTGGAATACTGTGCAGTTGTTTAAAAAAAAACTAAAGCAGATTTATTCTCCTATTAAGGGGTAGCTTCTAATATAATAAAGCAAGATGCAGGTTGGTGCTGTAATATGTTGCCACACCTTTTTTTTTTTTTAAGAGGAAGATATATCTGTATATACTCGTACCTGCATGTTTTCATCTTTAGATTTCTGGTAAGCATAGTTATATCTGAGGGAAGGAAATTCACTTTTCATTCTATACTGCTTTATACTATTTGAATTTTTTAAAATCATATTGTACTGCCTTTAAACAAACAAACTTTTTAAAAAATTAAAGCAAAAACATTCTTGGCATTTTGGGCGATATATAAATGTTGGTGTTTTGTTTTGCTGTTCATCTGTCATTGAAATGTTCTGTTCTTGTGTAATTTACAGTATCAGTTAACGGTTAGAAAGTAAAGACAATTAAAATCTGAGGATTGAGAAATTTCTTTTGTTCTTGAAGTTGTATCGAGATCATGCATATCGGTGCACAAAGTGGTAGTCTCATAGTGACTGGGTACTTAAAATGGAAAGATATGAGTAAAGATTTTTGAATGCAGGCCCCAACCAAATTTGAAGGTTAGGTAGCTTTAGAAAGCAATATCCTAACGGAGAAACCAATTTCAAAAGAGAAGGAAAATAAGCACTAGCATTTATTGAAGGTCTGTAAGTTGTCAGGAGCTTTATGAAAATTATCTTGTTTAATCATCAGTATTCCCATGAGTAGGTATTATTTTTCTCCACTCTACAAATGATGAAAGCTCCAGAGTAACCATGTAACTTTCTTAAAGTCCCAAATACTGAAAATCTGGTATTTTAATCTAGGTCTTACTGACTCCAAAAAATCATTTTTCTTTTACTCCATGATGATACTCCTTGAGCAAAAGCATCTCTTCCTGCCTCATATGTACATTCTCTATTGTAGCTATTTGGATGACCACTGTGCAATATTTTATTTGCTATCTTTCCAGTTGTGGTAATAAATAGTTTTGGTAGAGGGGCGCCTGGATGGCTCAGTGGGTTAAAGCCTCTGCCTTCGGCTCAGGTCATGATCCCAGGGTCCTGGGATCAAGCCCCACATCGGGCTCTCTGCTCAGTGGGGAGCCTGCTTTCCCCTCTCTCTCTGCCTACCTCTCTGCCTGCTTGTGATCTCTGTCACATAAATAAATAAAATCTTTTACAAAAAAATAGTTTTGGTAGAATCAAGTTCTTTGATTTGCCACATTTTTGATGCCTGCTATTTAAAGGAAGACCTGAGCTGTAATAGGATTTTTCTCCATTTTTAAGAATAAAAGTTAAATCAGAATTCATTTTCCCCCATATATCCAATCTGTTAGCTAGAAGGTATATTCTCTAGATTCTTCAGATCTCTGCATTTGGGCTTCTGCCCCCTTCACCCTCAGATGTTGCTCCCATCAGGGTCATCCATGACCTCCATGCTACAAATTCCAATGGGCAAATTTCAGATTTTGTCTTTCTATATGATACCGGATAGTTGATCACTTCCTTCTTTGTAGCTTACATTTAAGTGCTTCCAAGATTTTACATATATTATCTCATTTAATACTTAAAGCCCTAGGATGTAAGTATTAGTACTAGCTCCACTTACGAATGAGAAAACTAGGTTAGAAGAGTTAAGTAGCTTGTCTAGTGTCAAACAACAACTCCCTGTCCTATGTATAGTTAGTGAAATGTTCTTTTCCTTTGGTTTCTAGGACAGCTGGTTCTCTTTTATTTGTTTGTGCATTTTTAAAAATTTATTATTTATTTGACAGACAGATGACAAGTAGGCAGAGAGGCAGGCGGGGTGGGGCAGGCTCCCCGCCAAGCAGAGAGTCCAATGCGGACTCAATCCCAGGACCCCGAGACCATGACCTGAGCCGAAGACAGAGGCTTAACCCACTGAGCCACCCAGGCGCCCCCTTCATGCATTTTTTAAAAGATTTTATTTAATTACTTGACACAGAGAGAGATAACCAAAAGGTAGAGAGGCAGGCAGAGAGAGAGAGAGAGGGAAGTAGGCTCCCTGCTGAGCAGAAAGTCCAATGCAGGCAATTATGACCTGAGCCAAAGACAGAGACTTAACCCACTGAGCCACGCAGGCGCCCCTCTTCATGTAGTTATTCTTCTGATGTGCCTCTTCCCATATCTCCCTTTAAATATTTGTCTTTCCTGGAAATCCATATTTCTCTTTTCTTCTTGCCCTGAATAATCTCCCTGAACACACTTATGAATGGTTTTAATCATTACCGGTATACTGATGGATCCCAAACTATTTCTCCTGTGTGCATGCACTGCCTTCAGATCCATTTTGTCCAAAATGGAAATTAGCACCTTCCTCCTTCCCACAAATCACAAATTTGCTTCTTCTTTGTTCATTCTCTCAGTGGCATTATTATGTGCCCAGTTACCATAGCCAGAAGCCTGGAAGTTCTAATGAATCTGCCTTTTCCCCCTCTCTTTGAACAAGTTTTGCTTTTTCTGCTTTCTGAATATCTCTTGTGTTCATTTCTTCTCTCCAACTGTACTATCACTGCTCAAGTTTAAGCCTTATCATCTTTTGCTTGGGCTATTACCAAAAAATTCTAATTTCACTTCAGCAAAATTTCAACTTCAACCTACCCACAACACTACTGGCTTAAGGGACACAGATCAGAGTGTGCTATACCTGTACCTATAGATAAACTCTGATCCTCTTAGCGTGCCATTCAGGTCCCATGAGCAACTAGTGCTTGCCTCTGTCATCCAACCTTATCATCTGCTCTTCCTCCCTCACCCCTTATAATCTAAGTGTCCTGAAGTCACTTGTAATTCATACAAATAAGCCATGATCTCTTTTTTCTCTTTGTGACTTTGCCCATGACAAGAATTCTTAGAATGCCTACTTCCACCTTGTTCTTTTATAAGACCTGTATTTATTCTTTATGGGACAGCTCAGTCATCACTTCCTCTAAGAAGCCTTCCTGGTTTAGAAAACTCTCCAAGTGATCCCTTGGTTCCATGTATATATTTCTCATGGCACGTAACTCTCAAAACTGCCTTATTCCGTGTGTGGCCCCAAGTTTGCAAATGAACCTTTTCCATGGCCAGGAAAAAAAGGGTAAAAGTTAAAATATATGAATGTATTTTTCCTACTATTTATTAATTTTTATTTTGTTTTCCCTAGAACTTTATGAAATCTTCCTCTCAAGAGCAAAAGAACGGTGGAAAAGCTTCAGTGAAACAAGTTCAGAGAATGATACAGAAGGTATGTTTTTTTTTTATAAAGATTTTATTTATTTATTTGACAGAGAGAGAGATCACAAGTAGGCAGAGAGGGAGGCAGAGAGAGAGGAGGAAGCAGGCTCCTTGCTGAGCAGAGAGCCCAATGTGGGGCTCGATCCCAGGACGCTGGGATCATGACCTGAGCTGAAGGCAGAGGCTTTAACCCACTGAGCCACCCAGGCGCCCCGATTTTTTTTTTTTATACAAATTTCTGGGTGAAAACCCAGTCAGTGAAGATACGGGTGTGATTTTTACCATGTGTCAGGAACTGTAGCTATTGCTTTACAACATTATTCCTTTAATGTTAGTAGCCCTTTAAGTAGGTGGTATTATCCTGAATGGTGTAAGAGGATACTGTGCTCAAAGTAATTAACTTGTAAGCAGTGAAGCTGTGATGTAAACCTATGTTTTTGGATCTCAGAACCCAGAATTTATTCACAACAGTAAGACTAATAACTTAAAAAATGAAGTATTTTGGGGGTGCCTGGGTGGCTCAGTGGGTTGAAGCCTCTGCCTTCGGCTTGGGTCATGATCTCAGGGTCCTGGGATCGAGCCCTGCATTGGGCTCTCTGCTCACAGCGGGGAGCCTGCTTTCTCCTCTCTGTCTGCCTGCCTCTCTGCCTACTTGTGACCTCTGTCTGTCAAATAAATGAATAAAACCTTTAATAAAAAAAATGAAGTATTTTTAAGCCTACTTTTAACTTAAAGATAGATGGTCTTCACTCCTCACTTATGACCTATATCCTCACTCACTGCTTTCACTCACTCCCTAAAACATTCTTTATAATTCTTATCGTGCCGTAGCCTTTGTTTGTTTAATTAACTCATAGACCTCATCTTTCCCTCCACTCAGTTTTTTCCCTAATCATTTTGAAGAAGGTAGGAATACTTTTTTCCTGTTATCATTATTTATTAAATATAGGTAAATATATTCAGCCACCTCTTGTCCTTGAATAATGGAGAGCTATTTTTCTGCCAGTCACTTTTCTTTCTGTATTTGCTCTACTTCATAGATAGCAAACATTCTTCTCTTGCCAGTAAGTAAAACTAAAAATGAACATGATTTGGAATAGAGAAGTGGTATGTGTTGCAGAGTGATTTTCTATGAGTATGTATACAATGTTATTAAATTCCTTGAATACACTTTTATTTTTAGAAGAGTGAACAGTAGGTTAGGGAAAATTGACTAAACAAGGTTAGAGAGAAGATTTGATTTTGAGAAGGTTCATGTAAGTGTCATCCTGAGACCTGTTTGCTATGTCAGCTATTTTGGGGAAACTAAAAGTGTAAGGAAGGTGAAGATGTAAGAAGCTTTATACTGGAAAGGCCTTAGCTGTTTCATAATTCTTTTTTAATTCATTTTATGAAGTTTTGAAAGTATAAGAATTAAAATAATCATTTACTTTTGAGATATTTTGGTCATGATTAAGTGGTAAAAGTTGTACTTTAGTAGAAATTAATTGCATGTAATGAAGAATTGTTCCAATTAGAAACAGTATTCTATCTGATTTACTGATTTCTTATTACTTGTGTGTTTATAATTTGCAATTGTCATTTAACTTTCTTGGCCATTGTTCTTTTAGCTATTACTTCGCCTCAATTCTCCTCTTTTTTTAGACATGTATGTTAGACCATTTATCGGTGTCTGTTTTTCGCATAAAAAACATATTTTTCCCTTTCTGTGCCTCAGTTTAGATGATTTTTATTGACCTGTAATCAGGTTCACCAACCCTCTTTTTTCCAATATCCATTCTATTAGATCTGTCCAGTGAGTCTTTTTTTTTCTTTTTTAATATTTTATTTATTTATTTGAGAGAGAGACATTGAGAGAGAGCCTGAGCAAGGAAAAAGTCAGAGGGAGAAGCAGACTCCCCATGGAGTTGGGAGCCCAATGCAGGACTCGATCCCAGGACTCCAGGATCATGACCTGAGCTGAAGGCAGTCGCTTAACCAACTGAGCCACTCAGGCGCCCCTATCCAATGAGCCTTTAATTTCAGATACTCTGTTTTGTAATTTAGAATGTCTACCTGGTATTTTTTGTAGATTCTGTTTCTCTGTAGAAATTCACCTTTCCATTCCATACATTTCCCCCCATCCTTTTCCTCTATTTTCTTTAACATTTAACAGTTAATATTCTTATTTGTTAATTCCAACACTGGATCATCTTCATGTCTGCTTCTGTGGGTTTGTTTTCCTCTTGATTCTAAGTCACATTTTCCTGCTTCTTTGCATATCTTAAAATGTTTTATTATATGTCAATCATTCTATAGAAGAAGGATAGATAAACTGAAGTTGATGTTTCCCCTGCAGAGGAAGCATGCTGTTTTCTGTCAGGCAGTTGGATTATCACCTCAGTTCAATCAGTAACTGAGCTAGATTATTAGGCCAAGATTTCAGCTTTAGGTAAGCTTAGTTCATCGTGGGTTTCACACATCTTGGTAGGAATAACTGTCCTGTTTTTGTTATAGGCTTCTCTCTCTCCTGAGATGCTCTCACAAAGGCCTTGTAATTTGGGGTGATTTCCTTCTGCCTTTGCAGCCCAGCCTTCTGCACTTCACTAACACTAGGCAAAAGTCCCATAGGGGTAAACCAGTTATACATTCAGACTCCTCCAGATTCTATCACATCAGTCTTATTTGGCCATGGACATCTCTTCTGGTTTCTGTTTTCTCAAGCAAAGGTACCTTTTGTCTATGGCAGGCTCAGTCCCAAAGTCATGCCCAGATTTGGCACATGCCTCCAGGAAGAAAAATGGCTACCTAGGAAAGACTCTTCTCGTTCTGGGATTTAAATCATCTGTACCTCTCTCTCTATGTCTGCAGCGTTCTTAAAAACCTTGTGCTATTTGAAACTTGTTTTTCTCAGTTGTTATTGTGGGAGTGGTAATCTGCTCTTACCTTGTATAAAAACTGGAAGTAGAAATCTTTCATATACCTTTCTGATAAATATATAAATACTTTCTTCATGTAAGAAGCTCTTAAGTTCCAGCAAAAGCTGTGTGGCGTTTCTTTGAATTTCTGGATTATTCATCTTTTAACTTTCCTTAAGTAACATATTAATGTTATGTGATCATTCTGTGTGCACAAGATTGAACTGGGTATAGCCAAGTAATCATTTTAATTTTATCTACCTGACAAATGCAGGTGTATCTGTTGCTGATCGGGAAGCCAGTCTGGAATTAATTAAGTTGGACATATCCCGTACATTTCCATCCCTTTACATCTTTCAGAAGGTGAGGGTTTCTAACCACTTGTAACTACTTTTAAATTTTTTTGTGATCCAAGGCAATGAATTCTCAAATGCATAGCTATTATTTTTAAAAAAGGCAAAGCTATAAAACTTAGAGACCTTTATATGAAAGTGTGAAACTTAGAAAATTTTGAAGGAATTTCTGTTATTTTGATCCATTGACTGAATGCATTGCAGTTAGCATAGCCTATAATACTTTTATTCATTATGGTCAATTTCTTTGTTTTATTTTTTATTCTGAAAGATATTTGAATTTTAACATTTTTGCTTAGTTAGTTGTTAAAATATAAAGAACATTTTCCCAAATCTTAGTTTTCTAGGGTTACTGTTGAAATAAGAAAAAATGGTTCATAAAAATGATTTTGTGCATAGGCACTCATGAGTTGCTTATACTTTATGAGAAATGATTATTATATTTTGTATGTACTTTTTATTTCACACATGGAATTTCTCTAGATTGATACAATGAAATAAAAATTTTTACCATTAAGATTAAAATTATTAATAAACTTAATTTGGTGTAGCTTTGATGGTTTCCTTTAAACCATCTAAAACTAAAAACTAAAATTAAATGAAGTGAAACAGTCTGTTTTCATCATAATCTTATTGTACCAAATCTAGAAATCTTTAAAGTAGTACAAAGACGGTATAACTTGCATCCATCAAGTGAGTTTATTTGACTTTTTTTAGGTTCAGGATTAAATATTTTTATTAATTCTTTAGAGAAAACATTACAGAGTGTATTTAGAGTATTTCTGACTGTGACACAATATACTAACTGAAACAACTCATTTAGGAAATGCTGGAGTTTATTGAAAAATTACTTATTTGGGAATTAACATATAGACAGTTATTTGTGTATTTGACATTTTATTTTTCTCTCCTAAGGGTGGCCCATATCATGATGTCTTACATAGTATCTTAGGGGCATATACATGTTATAGACCTGATGTTGGTTATGTAAGTATTTTTTCAATCTGGTTTTTGAATATAAACATTTTATCTATCTTATCAAAGTATCTTGTGTTGTACTAGCTCCCAAATGTCTGTATCTCTCTGTCTTATTTTTCTTGGGGCTATCAACCAACCAGAGAGGAATCTTCCCAGGCACTTTTGAGACTCCCAGCCAGATTTCTGGGAAAGCTACTGGGGGTTTTATTATTCAATTTGTAAGCCTTTATTAATTGCCACTGCTGTTGGTGTGGTGCCTATTCCCTCCTCCATGTGTCTGTGCCTCTGGAGATAAATCTCTTAGATTATGTTGGGTTGAGGGAAAGATAGGCACCTGTCCCTATAGAATAGAGGAAGGGATTTGCTCCTTTTATAAATCTTCAGCCAATCTTAAGTTTTAGCCTTACCCTCACCCCCCAATTTCAGAGGGGCCTGTAACTCCAGTTTCTGAGCCTTGCAGATTTGTGGCAGAATTGGTTTTCTGCTTATTGGCTTCCTTCTTTGCAGATATCTTAGTTTTGGCATTCTCCATTTAGTTACAATTTCTGGAATGCTGGTGACATTTTTTTTACTGTTTATATTATTTTCCATTCTCTTTGTCTTCCTAGGCTCATAATTGACTTTTTTTCTTTAATGTCATTTTAGTTGGATTTGGGAGGGAACAAAGAAAAATGTGAGTGCTCAGGGGCACCTGGGTGGCTCAGTGGGTTAAAGCCTCTGCCTTCAGCTCAGGTCACGATCCTGGAGTCCCGGGATTGAGTCCGGAGTCGGGCTCCCTGCTCAGCAGGGATTCTACTTCTCCCCTCTGACCTCTCCTGTCTCATGCTCTCTCTCTCTCTCTCCCTCTCTCATTTTTTCTCTCAAATAAATAAATAAAATCTTAAAAAAAAAATTTGAGTGTTTAGTTTGCCATATTTAACTGGAAGTCATAAAACCTCATCTTACCTTTGACTTTTTTTTTTTAAGATTTTATTTATTTATTGGAAAGAGAGAGCACAAGCAGTGGGGGAGGAACAGAGGGAGAAGCTCCCACTGAGCAGAGAACCCCATGTGGGACTCAATCCCAGGACCCTGGGATCATGACCTGAGCCAAAGGCAGAGGCTTTAACCCACTGGACCACCCAGGTGCCCCCACTTATCACCTTTTTTTTTTTTTTTTAAGATTTTTATTTATTTATTTGACAGACAGAGGTCACAAGTAGGCAGAGAGGCAGGCGGGGAGCAGGCTCCCTGCCTAGCAGAGAGCCTGATGTGGGACTTGATCCCAGGACCCTGGGATCAGGACCTGAGCTGAAGGCAGAGGCTTTAACCCACTGAGCCACCCAGGCGCCCCCACTTATCACCTTTTAATATAATGTGATTTGTTTGTTGTTTGTACAAAGGTCATAATCCGAGGGTCCTGGGATCAAATCCTGCATTGGGCTCCTTGTCCAGCAGGAGGCCTGCTTCTCCTTCTGCTGCTACTCCCCCTGCTGGTTTTCTCTCTCTCTCTCATAAATGAATAAAAATCTTTGGGGGGAAAAAATATTTTATTTTTTAAGTAATCTTAAAATTACCCATCATGAGGCTCAAAATTACAACCCTGAGATCAAGAGTCACATATTCCACCAGTTGAGCCAGCTAGATGCCCCTGTAATGTTCACAGTTTTAAGTTGACATCTAAATTTTTTTCATCATGAGTTTATAATAGATTTGATTTTTAGCACTTGCTAAATATTTTAAAATAAAACTCATAACTTTTTAAAAAAGTGTAACCAATAGAATTTAAACAATATAATGATTTTTTTATATATCATCCATTTCAAGACAAATATATGAGATATACAGTGGTCAGATAACTATTGTATACCTGAAACTAATATATGTCAAGTATACTTCAATTTAAAGAAAAATATATGAACAAGGCCCACATTAATATTTTACAAATGATGCAGATTAGCTCTTGGAATTTATGTAAAATGACCACAATATAACCTAATAATGCCAAACTTGAGCGGCAAACCAGTCAGCCAAATCAGATTTATTTTATAAGATGAGATAAGATAATAATAGAAACTATTTTGGAATATATATTTCATGATATGATTTGACAAATAGGGTTTAATTATATTAATTATATTAAAGAATAACACATGCTGAATCTATCAATAAATCACACAAAAGTTTTATTTCTGGAATCTATTCGGTATATCTTGAAAGAAATTGGTAATGGCTCATATTCCACTGGAACCAAGGATACCAATCTGTATTACTGTTTTCTTTACTTGTTCTCCTTGGGACTCTCTCCCTCTGTGGCTGTGCATTCTTTGATAGAAAGTGGTATGGAAGAGGTGAGGTCACCAAATGAAGACTGTTATTACTCATCTCTGTTCTTTTTTTTTTTTTTTTTAAGATTTTATTTATTTATTTAACACAGATCACAAATATTCAGAGAGGCAGGCAGAGAGAGAGGGGGAAGCAGGCTCCCCGCTGAGCAGAGAGCCTGATTCAGGGCTTGATTCCAGGACCCTGGGATCATGACCTGAGCCAAAGGCAGAGGCTTTAACCCACTGAGCCACCCAGGCACCCCTCATCTCTGTTCTATATAAAATGAAATTCAGTCCTGCAGAGCTCAATCCCAAGACCCTGGGATCACGACCTGAGCCGAAGGCAGACACTTAACACCTGAGCCACCCAAATGTTTTCTTAAACAGTATTTTAGACTCAATTAAATATATTAATTCTTTCTATTTGCTACACATCCATTACAGACAGCTAATAGCTTGCCCCTTGTATCCACCCTGCAAATTTTGTGGTATTAAGAATATAATTACGAACAAACAGACATGGTTTTGTTTCTCTACTGTATTAGTGTCCTATTGTTGGCACAATAAATTGCCACAAATTTAGTGGCTTTAAACAATACAAATTTATTATCTGACAACTCTGCATTTGAGAAATCTGAAAGTCAAGGTATTAGCATGGCTGTTTTCCTTCTGGAGGCTGTAGGGAAGAATTCATTTCCTTGCCCTTTCCATCTTCTAAAAGCTGCCTAATTCCTTGGCTCTTGATACCCCCCTACCTCTATCTTCAAAGCCAGTGGTGTAGCATCCTCAAATGTCTCTGTGACTCTCCTATCTCCCCATTTCCCTCTTTCATTTATAAGGACCTTCATGATGATTACATTGGACCCACCCACATAATCCAGGATAATCTTACCATCACAGAATCCTTCATTTAATCACATCTGCAAAGTGCCTTTTGCCTTGTAAGATAACATTTTCACAGGTTCCAGGGATTAGGACATGGATATCTTCCTGGGCATGTTATTCTGCCTGCCACAGGCTCTATCCTCCTGGAATTTGTACTCTAGAAAATCAAATAGGGTTTTACTGTAGAGTTTGTAAAGAGTACACAGAAGAAGCCAGAGAAGTAGGAGGAGAACAAAGAAATACTGGATCACAGAAGCAAAGGGAATTCTGAGAGGGTAGAAGAGTGCCCATTGGGTTTTACAAGTTATTGGTTATCTTGGCAAGAGGAGTTTCAAGATCGGCTAGTAATGGAGTGGGAATCCAAACTGAAGTCTGCAAGAAATAAAAACTTCAAAGGGAGCTGAGAAAGTAGAAATAGTGATTGCGGGCAAACCTTGAAAATATTTGGCTGGGAAAAAGAGACAGCGGTTTCATTGTAAATACTGTTAGTGCTGTTTTTGTGTAAGTCTGTTATGCAAATCTGTACCAGAAGTGCCTGATGAAGTTTTTTTAGTTAAACAATGAGCAGCAGTTCATATCACTTATCTGCTCAAAAATGTACAACAGTTGTCCATAACTCACAAGCAAGCATCTGTGTAGCTGAGCTTTTCCCTCAAGGCTTTTCACTGTTGGTAATTGCATCCTACTTAAGTTCTCTCAATATCAAGATTGTGCTCCAGCTGGGCTGGTCCTATGTGTCTTTGGTCACATTTTTTTTTTAATTTCTTGGGATTTTTTTTTCTTATTTGTTCATCCTGCTTTTCCAGTAACCCAGCCTACTGTCCACCCTCCCACCACCTCTTCTGTCTTAGAACTTCAGTAGCACTTTTCATACATTTCTTTTATTCTTACTTCCTCACTTTATACCTCAGACAGATGTGCTGTGACAATGAAGACAGTCACCATATTTTCAATGTCCTCTACTTTGAAGGACTTCAGAGTGAAAGAAAATGAAAAGGAGATTAGTACATGGAGATAGGTACCCCTATCTCCATGTACTAATGCTGATAGCATTAAAAGCTGTAGCAAATAGGGACGCCTGGGTGGCTCAGTTGGTTAAGCGGCTGCCTTTGGCTCAGGTCGGGCTCCTTGCTCGGCAGAGAGCCTGCTTCTCCCTCTGCCTCTGCCTGCCTCTCTGTCTGCCTGTGCTCGCTCTCTCTCTCTCTCTAACTAATAAATAAATAAAATATTAAAAAAAAAAAAAAAGCTGTAGCAAGTAAAAGCTAATACTTTCTCCTTTTTTTCCAAAATTTTCCCTAAATTTTTTAAACCATAATACATGAAGAAAAAATTTAAGATTAGGGAGATTTCATAGTTATTGACAGGTTCTCTGTATTCACTTTCATTGACATATAAAAAGAAAACTTGATTAATTCTATTTTAATATTACTTTATAATTTTAAGGAATACAATAAGATAAACTGTATTGAATTATTATTGTAAGCACATTTTGATTAATTTCTTTTCTTTGAAGGTCCAAGGGATGTCCTTCATAGCAGCAGTTCTCATTCTCAATTTGGAAGAGGCAGATGCCTTCATTGCGTTTGCAAACCTCCTCAATAAGCCATGCCAGCTGGCCTTTTTTCGCGTGGATCACAACATGGTATGAACATTTGGAAGGAATCATGTTTTCCTTTGACTGTCAGTTTCTATTGTCTGAGTGCCCTTTTAGAGTGAAAAACAGTAATTAGAAGACCAAAATAATCTGATCTAAAATAAGTTTTTCATTGAATTATAGTTTTACAAATGCTTGATAAAAAGACTTGGAAAGAAGTGCTAAGTAAGATTTTCTTTTAATTTTTTAAGGATTTAATTTCTCTATTTCTAAAGTATACTGTTCAATAACGTTATTGATATTTATATCTTTAGATGTTGAAATATTTTGCAACATTTGAAGTATTTTTTGAAGAAAATCTCTCCAAACTATTTCTTCATTTCAAATCTTACAGTCTTACACCAGACATATACTTGATCGACTGGTAAGTCATAACATAAATAAAATAGTATAACTTTTTGTGTATTTTAGGAACGAGAGTTAATCTCATGCACAGGATTATATAGATAAAAACTCCTTCCCTTAACAAATAGAAAAACTCTGACATTTTTGTGGGGAGGCATTTGATTAAAAACATGGACCCTGGGCTGAAATCAGAATCCCTCAGTTTGTGTTTTAGTTTTTTATCTATAAAATGGGAATAGGGACTCCTGAGTGGCTCAGTTGGTTAAGTGGCTGCCTTCGGCTCAGGTCATGATCCCAGCGTCCTGGGATCAAGTCCCACATCGGCCTCCTTGTTTGGCAGGGAGCCTGCTTCTCCCTCTGCCTCTGCCTGCCTCTCTGTCTGCCTGTGCTCTCTCTCTCTCTCTCTCTCTCTCTCTCTCTCTAACTAATAAATAAAATCTTAAAAAAAAAATTTAAAACAAAATGGGAATAATATCTATATCTTGGGTTGTAGTGAGAGTATTTTACATGGATTATCTCCTTCAATGCCTGCACGCTGTGCTCAGGAGAGAGCCATGTCTTTATCATTCTTACACAAGAGCTTATGATAGTTATGATATGTTTTTTGGTTTGTTTTGTTTTTTTACTGAAGGCTTTGTTTTTTTCAAGGCTTTATTCTGCTTTTTGACAGAGGAGTGATGCTTTATTTAGGTGCTAGTGCCTTTTTCTCAACGTTGCACTTACAATTCTTCCTTGCCGAGGACTCTTGTGAGCCGTCACCAATTGATTATAGAATGGTGGGGTGGTGGGGCGCCTGGGTGGCTCAGTTGGTTAAGCAACTGCCTTCAGCTCAGGTCATGATCGCGGAATCCCGGGATCGAGTCCCGCATCAGGCTCCCAGCTCCACGGGGAGTCTGCTTCTCCCTCTGACCTTCTCTCTCATGCTCTCTCTCACTCTCTCTCTCTCTGAAATAAATAAATAAAATCTTAAAAAAAAAAAAAAAAAAA
>ML111687.1:0-59217 GCA_003697995.1 Taxidea taxus jeffersonii
AAAAAAAAAAAAAGGAGAGAGAGATGACCCACCACTTGGTGAAAAAAATCATCGTACAGGGAAGCTCACAAATTGAAAGCCCCACACAGTTTTCTAATCTGCTTTCTACTTCCAAATTCTTAATCACAAGTAGACCAGTCAAAAATTACTAAGTATCTGATAAAAGCTTCTAACAATAGTTACAAGGGGAAAAAAAGAAAACAGAAGCAGATAATCCAACAAAAATAAAATAAAAAACCACAAAGTTATCAGTACTCTAGACGGGTGATGAGTAAAAGATCATTAAAAATGTCTAGGTCAAGAGTAGCATGCTCTACCAACTGAGCCAGCCAGGCGCCCCAAGATAGCAGAAATTTCAACACCGTTTTGGCTGGTACTAAAACCTAGTTTTTTTGTACTATGTCATGCTGCAAATACCTCAGAATACTCTGAGAAAAATGGCTTTTCTAAGTGATAATAACTAAGTCAGTAACTTGTTACCTTGCCAATCTTAGTCCCCACTAGTTCCCTTTCTCTGTGAATGCCCAGCATAGCTCTAGAATCATACCTACATCCCACCAGCTCACAAAACTACACGGAATGTGAAATATCACCACTTCAAGGATCCTAAGAAAATTACCTAACTGAAACAATTTCCATTCCCAAAAGCTAGGCATAGCAATCTACACTGTGACTCCACATGTCCTAGGTCTAACTAACTAAAATGTGTACTGTAAAGAATAGAGTTAAGTACAACGTCAAGTTTGGTAAGGAGCAACAAGGCCAACGGGAAGGCAAGAATACTACAATGTGAATTATTCTATCTCAAGTTTCTTTTCAATGACCAACTGTAAACTGTTGGATCAGCTTTAAAGGACAAAATAGGCAGGATCTAACACTGTACTGAATCTCAGGTAATAGATATAGAATCAGTGATTTTTCCAAATCACCATCTTCAGATTCCCAATAAAATTATTATTCAGGCTCCCCCAAAAATTATTCAGACAAGGATTGGTGTTTAGAAACCATTAACTGAATATCTGACAGAGAATTACACATTTTATTGTACCAAAATGAAACATCACATAGATTACTTTCTGGTACAAGGAAAAGAAGTATTAACTTCATAATGGAGAGATCAAGCTGTCACTACCAATTCAGTGATCAATCTTAGAACCACATTAGTGTAACTACTATTATTATATATTTCCTGATATACTGTTACTGGGAAGATTGTTAGGGTACTTAAACACAAATCTTCCTCAAGTATAAGACAAACACAAAAAATACTCTCTGTCAACCTTAATACAACATAAGATTCAGTATATTTTTCTTTAATCCAGCAGCAAAGGAAAAAAATAGTTTTATCCATTGTGAAAGAACAAGAAGTTAAATTCAAAGTATTAAAAATGAAACAAACTTAAGTCCTGTTTTGGAACTCTAGAAAATGCCAGTGGTTTTTATCAGCAAGCATTACCAGTGCTTTCCTAGGAATTACCCAGGTTTGGCTCTGAGGACAGGGTCCACCTAAGCAATTAGCTCTCTGCATTCAAGATAGCAAAGATAAATCGCCTAACTGCGGCACTAAGTGTATTAAGTAAAAAATCAGGGTGCAATTACTCACAAAGGGTATGTTTTCTTTTAACTTCCGGCAACGTTTCACCAGATAAGTCTGAAGGTGATTCCTGATCCTAGAACCACAGGAAAGACGGATGAGAAATGATTTAGTTACAGCCAATTTGGAAGCAGCACCAACTCCTCCTAACTACCAGAGGCAGGAAGTAAAAAGTAAGAAATCAAGGAGTTTCCGTGCTCCTCCACCCTCCCCCACCCCACAATGATGTGGGGAGACAAAGTTAAAAAAAGAAAATAAAAAAAACTATAAGGACCTCAACGACCAGACAAAGCTACATCTCGTTCTTTAAATTACAAAATGGAAAGCGGAGGGCAGTAAGCTCGATCTAGAGAAGGGGCACGCGGGGTGGTTGGAGGGCAAATGTTACCTTGACGCCAGAAGGGGAATTGTATTCCCTCCTAACTTTGCACACACAGCGTCATTCCCGTCCCTCCCGTCCCTCAGAGATAAGGGAAAGCTCAAGTCTCCGCCGGGCTACTTGCTCTCTCCTACAATTGTCCCAAGCAGTTGCTATGACTCCGAGACTTCCCGGCTCGTCCGCCATTTGAAACTTGCCCGAATTAGACACGAAGAGAAGACACGAAATGCCACGAAAGGGAAGAGCGACGGAGGGGGCCGGGTGGGGAAAGACGCAGCACCCGCGCCCCCAAAAACCTGGAGACCTCAGGCTACCGCGGACTCGGTGGTGGGAGCGCAGCCCGGAGAGCCAGAGGACGAACTGAAGCGCCCCTCCCCCCACTTTCCACCACCGCCGCCGCCGCCACCCCCCCCCCCCGCAAGAAAGAAAGGAAAAATACCCCGCGAACTGCCACCGCCCCGACCGGGGCAGCCCCCGCCCCCCCGAACGACCCCCGCCTCTAGCGTCCGCCTCACCGAGGCCTCCCGTCATCGCCCTCACTCTCGCAGCCCTTCCGACCACACGCGAAGACGCCTGTGACAGAAGCGGAGCCCGGAGCAGCCCCCGAGGCCCCGACGCCACAGCGGCGACCGATTAATCCCGGGTCGGTGGGAGGCTCCGGAGGCTGCCCTCACCCATCTCCGCCTCCCCAGTCGCCTCCGCCTCCTCCTCCCGAGGCTGCGCTGCTCCCAGCCACCCCTACTATCGGCGGACCTGGACTGGAAAGACAGCGGGGATAAGCCTCACCCGGTTCTGGCTGCGGCTCCTCGGAACGAACCTCCCCTCCCCCGGAACGAACCTCCCCTCCCCCGACACGCACAGCTCCGCTCGGTCCAGTCCCGGGTTTAGCGCTGGTGAGGAGGAGGAGGCGGAGGAGGCGGCGGCGCGGCCGAGCCCGGGAAGGCCCCGCCCTCCGGGCCCTCATTGGCTGGCTGGAAGGGCGGGCCGGGGTGCCTCGGGGACGTCCCTTGCTACTACTGCCTTCCCTCAGGAACCCCCTCCAGGGGGTGGTCCGGAGGGCCGTTCATCAGGCGCAGACCACACCCCCCGGCGTTACGGTTCCACTCTCCCCTCCGCCGGCTCTCGGCCCTCGGCCGCGTCCCCTCCGCTGCGTCCCCTCCGCTCCTTACCCCCGCCTCCCACCCCGCCCTCACCCCAGGTCTGTCTGGGTCAGGCTAGCCGAGTTTCGCTGCCCGCTGCACCCTCTCGGTACCTGGGGGCCGGGGTGCCCTCTGGGGCCCCGCACAGCCCGAGGGACGGAGGCCGTGGCCGCCTGCCCTAGCTCGGGCCTGGGCGCCCAGGCCCCTGGAGCCGCTCCCAATGACCCTGCCCGAGGAGCGACGCGGCCTCGATGTCCCCAGCGCCTGTCCAATGCCTGAAGCCCCCCGTGAAGGGTGAGCCCGGGCAGGGGCTGGAGCGAGGCAAAGTGGGAGGTCGAAGCAGCGCGTGAAGTGAGTTCCCGAATGTGCTGGGGGAAGTGGAAAGCTTCCACCCTCGCCTCACCCCCCGTGGGGAATTGTCCCCCCACCTCCGGTCGCGGCTGCCGGAGGAGACGACGTCCTCCATTTTGTCGGGACTGCTGTGGGAACTTGGGACCAATTCAAAACCAAACCCCCTGGGGCTGGGAAACTTGGCCCCGCGAAGCCCCAACTGGGCTCCGCCATTCGGCCGAGGGGATAGCCCTTGATTCCAGCGTCTGCGCCTGGGGGGCCCTTGGGGGACGGGTGCCCCGGTGGAGAGACCCAGACGCCGCTCCCGCCTCCATCAACCAAGATGGAGGAAGCTGCTGGCTCCCCTGGAGCTGGGCTCCCGCCTGTTGGAGGGGCTGGAGCCTTCCCTCGGTGTGTCCTTCGGCGCTGCCGTCGTCCTCCTCCGCAGCCTCTTTCGGTTGCCCTCCCCCAGCCTCTACCCAGCCTCTCCACTGCCTTCCACCACCTCCTGGTCCTCAAACGTTGATGAAGACCCCACAGCTCAATCGCCTCGCGCAACCAGGGCCCACCCGATTGCGGGAAGCGAGGGAAGGTGCGGAGTGTTGCGGCGCGCCCCGGGACGGGGGTGCCGGGGAAAGCCACATAGACGATGGGGCTTCTCTTCTGTTCATCGTCTACACCTACGTCTTTGGCGCACGTCAACTTGCAGTGCAATTTCCAAGATTCTATGTAAAGATGAAAGTGAGGCCTCTCTCGTCTCACCCTAGCGGTTGTTAGTGGGATTACAACTGGTGGTGTTGGGGAATTAAATGGATGGATAAATGAGACTTCTCAATTTCATGGTTATCTAACACCACTACCTATTAATAAATAGACTTGTGAGATTACAACTTAAAGTTCTATACGATGATGATAAACATGAGGTTTTTAATGAATTAATATACTCAGTAAAAACTGATGTTGAACAGTTTTAGATGCCACGTAAACATCGTGATCAGTAGAAATTGAGATTCATTCTAATTACAAATCCATGACAATCCTCATTTTGCTATTTTGTGATTAGATAATTTAGGATGTTGTAAGGTCTAAATTAAAAAAATTGTGACACTGATAAATAACAAGACAATGTTATTTATTATGGATATTTTGATAATTAAAGACTTACTGCTCATGGAAAGGCAGATAGACATTGTGACCAAGAGTATGTTTTCTGGAGCCAGATTGCCTGTCTTTGAATCTTTATCATTAGCAATAAGTTCCTTAAACTCTCTTAATAGCTACTATATTGGACAGCATAGATAACAAAATATTTCATGACAAAAAGTTCTATAGGAAGTCACAGCATTTGTCTTGAATATTATTAGGAGAGTGGAGAAAAAGACTGAAAAACCAATCAGCCATTTAAGCTTTTCGATCTTTCTTCTTTCCCAGTTTCCCTCATTTTATTGCCTAAAATAGATTGTTGTTTTGTTGTAAATAGTTTATTAAGATAAGCATTAATTCCCTCAGTCTTTTTTCTCACTGGTCCTTCACCCCTACAAATGTTTTAATATGTGGTTATGATATACTATGTAATACTTGGATCATGATTTTAGAATACTAAGCCACTTTCCAAATGTAAATTTTGGTTTCAAGTGTATTTTCTCCCAGCTTCTTCATTTTATGTACTGATTCCAAGCATTAAATCTTTTTTTACAAAAAGATTTATGTATTTATTTAAGAGAGAAAGGGTGGGATTGGGGCAGACAGAGAGGGAGAGCCTTAGGCAGACTCTTCCATGAGCAGGGAGCCCACCTGGGACTTGATATCACAACCCTGAGATTGAACTGAAACCAAGAGTTGTTTGTTTAATGGACTGTACCACCCAAGTTCCCCAGATCTTTTATTTTTGTGTTATCATAATTTTCTTTTTGTATTACAATAATATGCATTAATTTTATATTAAATATAATTTTATAAAGAATATTTTTCTTCATGTACCACTGAGCCAGTTGGGAATTAATAATCTGAATTAAGAATAATAAAAGCTAAAATTTATCAAGTTCTTACTGTGTTATAAGTACAATTCTAACTGTAATATGTGCTATTATTCATTGAATCCTACCAAAATTGTCTAAAGTGTTTTTATTAATTCATATTTTATAATTATTTTTAAATTTTTACCCACATGATGAAATGGACACAGAGAGTTTAAGTAACTTGCCTATGATCATATAGCTAGCAGGTGATAAAGTTAAGATCAGGGGCGCCTAGATGGCTCAGTGGGTTAAGCCTCTGCCTTCGGCTCAGGTCATGATCTCGGTCCTGGTATCGAGTCCCCCATCGGGCTCTCTGCTTGGCAGGGAGCCTGCTTCCCTTCCTCACTCTGCCTGCCTCTCTGCCTACTTGTGATCTCTGTCAAATAAATAAATAAATTCTTAAAAAAAAAAAGTTAAGATCAAACACAGGCAATTTGCTTCTAGAGAATATACCCTTAGTCACAATGTTTGCCTTTCCATGGGTAAATCAAATAAAAAAATCAATAATTAGGGGCAACTGGGTGACACCATCAGTTATGTCTCTGACTATGATCTTGGCTCAGGTCATGATCTCAGAGTTGTGAGATCAAGTCCCGTGATGGGCTCTGCCCTGGAGATAGAGCCTGCCTAATATTCTCTCTCTCCCTGAGCCCCTCCCTAGCCCCCCCCAAAATAAAATTTTAAAAGATCAATAAGTAATAACATTGTTTCATTGTTCTTATTAAACAGTTAGTACACAGACATAAAAACCACAAGTGTTCACATATGATATCAGAATTAGTATTATATAAATTCTGTTTGTTTTTTTACAATGACTGTGTCATCACTTATTTATAATCTGGGTTTTTTTTTTTAACTTTATTTAAGCTTTATTTAAACATATAATGTAACCCCACCACCCTCTCCCAACCCCTCTTCCCCCCACCCCCCTCAGTTTGTTTTATGACATATAATCTGGGTTTTTAAAAAGATTTTATTTACTTACTTGTCAGAGAGAGCATAAGCAAGGGGAACAGCAGGCAGAGAGAGAGAGAACCTCCCCGCTGAGCAAGGAGCCCTGAGATCATGACCTGAGCTGAAGGCAGATGCTTAACCAACTGAAACCCTCAAGTGTCCCTATGTTGTTTAAATGAAGTAATGCGTAGTGCCCCACAAGTTACAGGCCTGACTTGCACATGATGCAACCTCTAATGATTTAGAATTATTATAAACTTACTCTCAAAATAAAGATGTATAAATAAGTTTATGTGTATTGTGGAGTGATAATAGTGTTGGGAGTTTTTGGAATTAACCTCTGTAAAATACAGTGTTTTTAAATGATAAGCAATAAATCATGTTAATTTGGAGTTTACAGGTTCTTTTTTTTTTTTTTAAGATTTATTTATTTATTTATTTATTTGTTAGAGAGAGAAAGAGAGAGTGAACACAGGCAGACAGAGAGGCAGGCAGAGGCAGAGGGAGAAGCAGGCTCCCTGCCGAGCAAGGAGCCCGATGTGGGACTCGATCCCAGGACGCTGGGATCATGACCTGAGCCGAAGGCAGCTGCTTAACCAACTGAGCCACCCAGGCACCCCTGGAGTTTACAAGTTCTTAATACTCAACAGTACCTGCAGTAATTATTTTCTACCTAGACCAGCAAAAGATAATTTTAAGAAGTATTTTACCACTGACATTATTTAAAATTGCCTGAACATAGTGATAATAAAAAACAAACTAATTCTTAGATTTTATCATTGTCTTTAATTCCCTACAGAGGGACGCCTAGGTGGCTCAGTTGGTTAAGCAGCTGACTTCGGCTCAGGTCATGATCCCCGCGTCCTGGGATCGAGTCCCACATCAGGCTCCTTGCTTGGCAGGGAGCCTGCTCCTCCCTCTGCCTCTGCCTGCCTCTCTGTCTGCCTGTGCTCGCTCTCTCTCTCTCTCTCTCTCTAACAAATAAATAAATAAATAATCTTTTTTTAAAAAATAAAAAATAAAAAAATAAATTCCCTACAGAAACTACAACTCCCAATTAACAACTTCCCCTGCTGCCCACCCTATCCATGGGATGACATGAGATATACATATGTATATACATTTGTGTATATGTATGCATGTATATATTTTTATATATTAATGTATATACATGTATGTAAAATAATGGCATATTATAATCACCAAGAAATGAAGCACAACTGTTATATACATATATGAACCTAATATATATCACTTACAGTGGGTTGAATGTTGCCCTCCCCAAAATATATGTTCACCCAGAACATGTAAAATTAATCTCATTCAGAAAAAAAGGTCTTTGTACACCTACTTGAGGACTGTGAGATGAGCTCATCTCAGATAAGAGTGGGCCCTAAATACAATGACAACTGTCCATAAAACAGAACTGGCAAAAAATACATGTGAAGACAGAAACAGAGACCTACAAATGGCCAATAGACATATGAAAAAGTGCTCAACACCACTCCACATCTGGGAAATACACTTTAAAACCACAGTGAGATACCACCTTACACCAGTCAGAATGACTAAAATTAACAAGTTAGGAAATGACAGATGTCGGTGAGGATGCAGAGAAAGGGGAACCCTCTTACACTGTTGGTGGGAATCTAAGCTGGTGCGGCCACTCTGGAAAACAGTATGGAAGTTCCTCAAAAAGTTGAAAATAGAGCTACCCTATGACCCAGAAATTGCACTACAAGGTATTTACCCCAAAGATACAAATGTAGTGATCTGAAGTGGCACCAGCACCACAATGTTTATAGCAGCAATGTCCACAATAGCCAAACTATGGAAAGAATCCAGATGTTCATTGACGGACAAATGGATAAAGAAGATTTGGTGTACATACAATGGAATATCATGCAGCCATCAAAACTTGAAATCTTGCCATTTGCAACGATGTGGATGGAACTAGAGAGTATCATGTTAAGCAAAATAAGTCAATCAGAAAAAGAATTATCATATGATCTCACTGATATGTGGACTTTAAGAAACAAGGCAGAGGATCATAGGGGAAGAGAGGGAAAAATGAAAAAAAGATGAAACCAGAGAGGAAGACAAACCATAAGAAACTCTTAATCTCAGGAAACACTAAGGATTGCTAGAGGTGGAGGGGTGCGGGATAGGTGGCTCAGTGATGGACATTGGGGAGGGTATGTATTATGGTAAATGGTGTGCATTGTGTAAGACTGATGAACCGCAGACCTGTACTCCTAAAACAAGTAATACATCATATGTTAATAATAATAACAATAATAATAGTAATAAAAGGAAATAACCAAATCTCAATCAACAGGGAACAATTTTTAAAATTATGTTACATCCAAGCATACTTTCCCTTACCCATTCATTTTTCACTTTCTACTCTTTTAGTAACTAGACATTAAAGACTAAGATATTAAAAAACAACTGCTTATCTGAAAAAATTAGAGAGTGACAATATATGTCCAGGGGAAGGCTCAGAAAAAATATGAAAAGACCTTAAGTGTACACCTCAGGTTGATTCTTGGCACACAGACAGACTACAAAAATAAAAAGCAATAACTAACAAAATCAGTAAACCCTGACAAAGGGTGAGATTCTGATTTCCAGAGTTATCACATGGTTAGATTGAAATTTCCAGTGTATAACAAAAAAATCGCAAAGCATACAAAGAAAGAGGAAAGTATAGACCAAAGGAAAAAAAATGTCAATATTAACTATTGATATAATGGCAGATACATAGACAAAACTTCAAAACAATCATGTTAAGGACGGTCAAGAAACTAAAGGAAGACATAAAGTCAACAAAATAATGTGTGAACAATAATATAAATATTGATAAAGAGACAGACAATCTCAATAGAAAGCAAAAAAAATTCTGGAGCTAAAATGTTTAGTAATGGAATCGAAAATTTCACTAGAGGGATTCAAAGGCAGATTTGAGCAGGCTAGAGGAAGAATCAGTGAACTTGAAGATAGGACAATGGAATTCTGAGAAACAGAAGAAAGGTTAAGGAAAAGCAAATAGAGCCTAAGGTACCTATAGGACATCATCAAATACTGACATATGCATTGTGGGAGTTCCAGAAGGAAAACAAAGAAAAGGGCAGAGAAAGTATTTGAAGAAAAAATGCCTGAGAGCTTCTCAAATTTGATGAAGGCATGAATATAAAAAAGAAGTTCAATGAACTACAACTGAAATGAACTCAAAGTGGCCTAAACTGAGACACATTATAATTAAGCTTTTTAAAAAATTTTTTAAAGATTTTATTTATTTATTTGACAGAGAGAGTACAAGTAGGCAGAGCAGCAGGCAGAGGAAGAGGGAGAAACAGACTCCCTGCTGCGCAGGGAACCCAATGCAGGGCTCCATCCCAGACGCTGGGATCATGACATGAGCAGAAGGCAGCCGCTCAGTGTACTGAGCTACCCAGGCGCCCCTATAATTAAGCTTTTTTTTTTTAAAGATTTTATTCATTTATTTGACAGAGATCACAGGTAGGCAGAGAGGCAGGCATAGAGAGGAGGAAGCAGACCCCCCGCTGAGCAGAGAGCCCGATTCGGGGCTCGACCCAGGACCCTGGGATCATGACTGGAGCCAAAGGCAGAGGCCTTAACCCGCTGAGCCACCCAGGCACCCCTATAATTAAGCTTTTAAAAGTCAAACACAAAAACAAGAATATTGAAAGCAGCTGAGAAGCATATCATCATATATGTGGGATCCTTGGAAGCCAGAAAAAAGTTTGCTGATATGGTCAAAGTGCAAAAACAAAAAAACTGTCAGGGGCGCCTGGGTGGCGCAGTGGGTTAAAGCCTCTGCCTTCGGCTCAGGTCATAGTCCCAGGGTCCTGGGATGGAGCCCCATGTCGGGCTCTCTGCTCAGCAGGGAGCCTGCTTCCCTTCCTCTCTCTCTCTCTCTGCCTGCCTCTCTGCCTGCTTGTGATCTCTGTCAAATAAATAAATAAAATCTTTTAGAAAAAACAACAAATAAATAAAATCTTTAAAAACAAAACAAAAACACAAAAACTGTCAACCATGAATCCTATATCAGGAAAAACATTCATTCAAAAGTGAGAAAGAAATGAAGAAAGTCCCAGATAAACAAAAGTTGAGAGTTCATGACCACTAGATCTGCCGTGGAAGAAACGCTCAACAGAGTCCTTCACTGTGAAATAAGCAGGCACTAGGCTATAACTCACACCTGTATGGAGAAATAAAGCTCTCAAAAAAAGTAATACATAGATGATTTAAAGGCTAGGTTTATTGTATACAAACCATGGATTTATTTTCTACATGATTCAAAAGACTAATAAATTTCAAGGAAAATAAATAATTATTAGTGCAGATGCTGGTATCACTGGAACTTTGGTTTGTAACTTTAAATGTAGTTTTCTAAATAATTTAGGGGACTATGAAAATACATTCCATTCACATAGACTGAAAGAACAAATATTGTTAAAATGTCCATACTACCAGGACGCCTGGGTGGCTCAGTTGGTTGAGCAGCTGCCTTCGGCTCAGGTCATGATCCCAGCATCCTGGGATCGAGTCCCACATCGGGCTCCTTGCTTGGCAGGGAGCCTGCTTCTCCCTCTGCCTCTGCCTAACACTCTGTCTGCCTATGCTTGCTCTCTAACAAATAAATGAATAAAATCTTAAAAAAAATGTCCATAGTACCCAAAACAATCTACATATTTAATGCAATCCCTATCAAAATACCAACAACAGGGACGCCTTGTGATCTTGTGTTTACATTTTTTTTTAAAGATTTTATTTATTTATTTGTCAGAGAGAGAGAGAGCACAGGCAGACAGAGAGGCAGGCAGAGGCAGAGGGAGAAGCAGGCTCCCTGCCGAGCAAGGAGCCTGATGTGGGACTCGATCCCAGGACGCTGGGATCATGACCTGAGCTGAAGGCAGCCGCTTAACCAACTGAGCCACCCAGGCGTCCCGAGATTGATGCATTTTAAAGAATCATTAGTTTATGTTTTGGGGCACACAATGTAGAAAGGTAATTTTGTGACATCAATAACTGAAGAGGGTGGGGATGTAAGGGAGCAGTTTTTGTAAGTTATTGAAGTTAAGTTAGTATAAATTCAAATTAGAGTGTTAGAATGTTAATGTAATCTTCGTGAAAACTGCAAAGAAAGTAACTATAGAATATACAGCAAAAAATGAGAAATGAATTTAAACATTAGTTAAACAAAAAAGAAGGCAGTAATACGGAAAATGAGGGACAAAAATGTTATAGGGCAAATAGAAAACACATACTACAATGACAGAATTTAGTCCCTCTTCACCAGTAATTACTTTAAATGTAAATGTAAACTCACCACTCAAAAGACACAGATTGATAGAATGGATAAAAACACGTGATATGGGGCACCTGGGTGGCTCAGTGGTTTAAGGCCTCTGCCTTAGGCTCGGATCATGATCCCAGGGTCCTGGGATCGAGCCTCACATTGGGCTCTCTGCTCAGCAGGGAGCCTGCTTCCCCCTCTCTATGTCTCTGCCTACTTGTGATCTCTCTCTCTGTCAAATGAATAAATAAAATATTAAAAAAAAAAACAGGTGATATGCTTTCTACAAAAAACTCATTTTAGTTTCAAAGACACAAACAGGTTGAAAGTAAAAGGATGCAAAAGGATATTCCATGCAGGTAACCAAAAGAGAGAAGGAATGGCCAAACTTTTATCAAAGTAGACTGCAAATCAAAAGTTTACAGGAGACAAAAAAAGGGATGTTATATATAAATATGAGGTTCAGTACAGCAACAAGATTCAACAGTTATCAATATTTAGGTACCCAATGACTGTCCATCAAACTATATAAAGCAAAAATTGACAAAATGGAGAAATAGACAGTTGCACAATAGTAGTTGGAGACTTCAATACACTACTCACATGAATGTATAGAACACCAGAACAAAAGTAGAGAAATACAGGCATATCTTGGAAATATTGTTGATTTGGTTCCAGAACATTGCAATAAAGCAAATATTGCAATTAAATGAGTCAAATTAATTTTTTGGCTTACCAGTGCATATGAAAGTTATATTTACACTATTAGTGTATATTTACACTAATATAGTGTATATTTACACTAATATAGTGTATTAATATACACTATATTAATTGTGCAATAGTATTATGCCTAAAAAACCACACATGCTCAATTTAAAAATAGTTTAAAAATACAATCTGCATTGAAGGCAGATGCTTAATGAATTGAGCCACCCAGGAGCCCTCACAAATATTCCTAATGGCATTTAGAATGGTGCATCTTTTCCAGAAAGTTTTTAATTTACTTTGTTCTGATCTATCAGAAGAATCTCTATCTATGGCAGCTATGGCCTTACCAAATGTATTTCTGAAATAAGGCTTGAAAGTCAAAGTTACTTCTTGGTCCATGGACTGCAGAATGGATGTCGAAATTCAAAATTACTTCTTGGGATGCCTGGGTGGCTCAGTTGGTTAAGCGGCTGCCTTCGGCTCAGGTCATGATCCCAGCGTCCTGGGATCGAGTCCCACATCAGGCTCCTTGCTCGTCGGGGAGTCTGCTTCTCCCTCTGCCTCTGCCTGCCACTCTGCCTGTGCTTGCTCTCACGCTCTCTCTCTCTGACAAATAAATAAATAAAATCTTTAAAAAAAAAAAAATTACTTCTTGACCCATGGGCTGAAGGATGGATATTGCACCAGCAGGCAAGAGGCAACCTTAATCTTAATATACATCTCCATCAGAGCTCTTAGGTGACCCAGTGCATTGTTGATGAGCAGTAGTATTTTGAAAGGAAACTTTTTTTTTCCTCTCAATAGTTCACTTAAAATATTCAGTAAGCCACGTTGTAAACAGATATGCTGTCATCCAGAAGTTGTTCCATCTATAGAGCACAGGCAGTGTAGATTTAGCATAATTCTTAAGGGCCCTACAATTTTCAGAATGGTCAATGAGCATTGGCTTCAACTTAAAGGTGCCATCTGTGTTAGCACCTAACAAGACAGCCTGTCCTTTGAAGCCTTGAAGCTTTCTCCTAACTATGAAAAATGCTAGATGGCATCTTCTTGGAGTAGAAAGTTGTTTTGTATAAAATGAAAATCTGTTGTTCAGTGTAGCCACCTTTATTATCTAAGCTAGATCTTCAGGATAACTTGCGGCAGCTTCTGCATCAGTACTTGCTGCTTTACCTTGCCCATTTGTTATGGAAATATCTTCTTTCCTTAAACCTGAGGAGCCAATCTTCTCATCTGTAGCTTTCTCACCTCTCTTAGCCTTCACAGAATTGAAGACAGTTAGGGCTTGCTCTGGATTAGGCTTTAGTTTAAGGAATATTGTGTCTGATTTGATCTACTATTCAGACCATTGAAATATTCTCCATATCAGCAAAAATCAGGCTGTTTTGCTTTCTTATTATCTCTGTGTTCACTGGAGGAGCAATTTTAACTTGCTTCAAGAACTTCTCCTTTACATTCACAATTTGGGTAATTGTTTGGCACAAGAGACCTAGCTTTCAACCTACCTTGGCTTTCAACATGCCTTCTTCAGTAAGCTTAATCATTTCTAGCTTTTTTTTTTAAAGATTTTATTTATTTATTTGACAGAGAGACAGCCAGAGAGGGAACACAAGCAGAGGAAGTGGGAGAGGGAGAAGCAGGGTTCCCATGGAGCAGGAAGCCAGATGCAGGGCTCTATGCGGGGCTCAATCCCAGGCCCCTGGAATCATGACCTGAGCGGAAGGCAGATGCTCAATGACTGAGCCACCCACGTGCCCCAATCATTTCCAGCTTTTCCTTTAAAGTGAGATGTCTGACTCGTCCTTTCATTTGAACGCTTAGAGGCCATTCTAGGGTTATTAACTGACCTAAATGAATTTCAATATTGTTGCAACTCAGGGAATCTAGATGTTTGAGGAAAGGGAGAAAGACAGGGTTATGTTTGTACTATGATGTTTAAGTCATTTAAAGGCATATCTCATTTTATTGTGATTTGCTTTCACTTCACAGATACTGCTTTTTACAAAGTAAAGATCTGTGGCAACTCTTAGTCTAGCTAGTCTATTAATGCTAGTTTTCCAACAGCATGTACTTACTTGATGTCTCTGTGTCACTTTTTTTTTAAAAAAGATGTATTTGAGAGAGAGAGAGAGAGAGAGTGGGTGTGCATGAGTAGGGGGAGGAAAAGAGGGAAAGAATCTCAAGCAGACTCCCCACAGAACACAGAGCCCAACTCAGGTCTTGATCTCACGACCCTAAGGTGACAACCCGACCTGAAACTAAGAATCAGATGCTTAACCAACTGAGCCAACCAGGCACCCATTTTGATAATTCTCAAAGAATTTCAAACTTTCAAAACAATAATAGCGATAGCATATTTCGTCATGTATGCTTATGAAAATATCTTTGTACATGTACATATATGTATGTATATGTGTGTGTATATAGCTATAAAAATATACTTTTGTGTGCTTATACGTAAGTGAAATGAATGACAGCAATGACACAAGAGATAAGAAAGAGGAATTAGGATTATATTGTTTTATAAGGTATTCACACTACCCCTGAAGTGATATAATGTTGTATGAAAGTGGACTTGGATTACTTGAAAATGTACATTGCAAACTTTAGAGTAACCACTAAAAAAAAGTTTTCAAAATAAGTATTTAGAAGTATCTGTGTGGCTCAGTCAATTAAGTGACTGCCTTCATCTCAGGTCACGATCCCAGGGAGCCTGCTTCTCTCTCTTCCTCTGACTCCCACTGATGCTTCTCTCTCTATCTCAAATAAATAAATAAAATCTTTTTTTTTAAAGCATTTTAAAAAACTATAACTGGGGCATCTTGGTGGCTCAGTTGTTTAAGCATCTGACTCTTAATTTTGCCTCAGTTCTTGGTCTCATGTAGCATGAGATGGCGTGCCACCTGGGGCTCCATGGTTAGTGGGAAGTCTGCTGGAGATTCTCTCTCTCCCTCTCCCTCTGGCCTCCCACCTTTAAAATGAATAAATAAATCCTGAAACAAAAAGTGTAATTGAAAAAAAAAGTGTAATTGACTTGTTAAGAAATGAGAGCCAGGGGGCGCCTGGGTGGCTCAGTGGGTTAATGCCTCTGCCTTCGGCTCAGGTCATGATCTCAGGGACCTGGGATCAAGCCCCACATCGGGCTCTCTGGTCGGCAGGGAGCCTGCTTCCTCCTCTCTGCCTGCCTCTCTGCCTACTTGTGATCTCTGTCTGTCAAATAAATAAAAAAATAAAAAAATAAAAAAAAGAAATGAGAGCCAGGCCACAGTGGTACAAGCCTGTAATTTCAGCTCCCTGAAAGGCTGAGGTCATGCCATGGATGTTGAGGGACTGGGAACTATGTCACTTTGTAATGTAGACATCTGCACCAAGTGTGGCACCAACATGGTGCTCCTGGGGGGTACCACATGGTCTAAGGCAAGGGGAACCCAGTCACGGCTTGCACAGAACAGGTCAAACTCCCTGTGTTGGGCAGAGGTAGAACAAGCAATGTGTGCAGCTTTGCTCAGGACATTTGATGAGACCTATTCTTAGAAAGAAAGAAAGAAGGAAAGGGATCATATAAAATATTCAATTAAAACCACAAAAAACAAGGGGCTCCTGAGTGGCTCAGTTATTAGACGTCTGCCTTTGGCTCAAGTCATGATCCCAGAGACCTGGGATCAAGCTTAGCATTGGGCTCTCTGCTTCTCCCTCTCCCATTCCTCCTGCTTGTGCTCCCTCTCTTGCTGTGTCTCTGTCAAATAAATAAAATCTTTAAAATAAAAATAAAATAATAAAACTGTCCAAAGTCTTTTGGGGCACCTGGATGGCTCAGTGGGTTAAGCCACTGTCTTCGGCTCAGGTCATGATCCCAGGGTCCTGGGATCGAGTCCTGCATCAGGTTCCTTGCTCAGTGGTGAGCCTGCTTCTCTCTCTGCCCCTGCCTGCCTCTCTGCCTGCCTGTGCTCTCTCTCTCTCTGACAAATAAATAAAATCTTAAAAAAAAGAAGATGTGGCATATAGACAATGGAACATTACTCAGCCACCAAAAGAATGAAATCTTGGGGCGCCTAGGTGGCTCAGTGGGTTAAAGCCTCTGTCTTTGGCTCGGGTCATGGTCTCAGGGTCCTGGGATTGAGCCCAGCATCGGGCTCTCAGCTCAGCAGGGAGCCTACTACCCCCCCCCCCTTGCCCGCCCCTCTCCCTTTCTCTCTCTCTCCCCCCCTCAAATAAATAAATAAAATCTTAAAAAAATTAGGGGTTCCTGGGTGTCTCAGTGGGTTAAAGCCTCTGCCTTTGGCTCAGGTCATGGTCTCAGGGTCCTGGGATTGAGGCCTGAATCAGGCTCTCTGCTCGGCAGGGAGCCTGCTTCCTCCTCTCTCTCTGCCTACTTGTGATCTCTGTCTGTCAAATAAATAAATAAAATCTTTTAAAAATTTAAAAAAATAAAACCACAAAAAAACAGAAGAGGAGTTGAAAACAAAAATAAGAACAAACAAGGGCAACAAATAGAAAACAATAACAAATTTGGTAGACATTAATCCAAATATGTCAATAATCACTTTGAATGTTAGTGGTCTAATTGTACTAATTAAAAGAGAAGTTGTCAGATAGGATCAGAAAACAAAACTCAACTACATGCTGTATTTAAGAAACCCATTTTAAATGTAAAAACACATATAGATTAAAAGTAAATGGGGGGGACGCCTGGGTGGCTCAGTGGTTAAGCAGCTGCCTTCGGCTCAGGTCATGATCCCAGCGTCCTGGGATCGAGTTCCGCATCGGGCTCCTTGCTCAGCAGGGAGTCTGCTTCTCCCTCTGCCTGCCTCTCTTTCTACCTATGCTCTTTCGCTCTCTCTCCCTCTCTCTCTGACAAATAAATAAATAAAATCTTTAAAAGTAAATGGGGAAGCCTGGCTGGCTCAGTCAGTAGAGCATGTGAATATTGATCTTGAGGTCATGAATTCAAGCCCTGTGTTGGGTACAGAGCTGACTTTAAAAACTTCATCTGTGATGAGCACTGCGAGTTGTATGGAAGTGTTGTCTCACTATATTATATACCTGACACTAATATTACACTGTATGTTAACTATACTAGAATTAAAGTAAAGACTTTTTTTAAAGAAAAAAGATTTTAAAAATTTTTTTATTTATTTATTTGAGCGAGAGCACAGAGAGAGAGAGAGAGCACTAGCAGGAGGAGGGATGGATAGGGAGGGAGAAGTAATCTCCCTGTGGAGCAGGGAGCCCAATGTGGGGCTCCATCCTAGGACTCCAGAATCATGACCTGAGCTGACGACAGACACTTAACTGACCAAACCACTCGGGCACCCCTAAAATAAAAACTTTTAAAAAAAGTAAATGGATGGATGGGATGCCTGAGTGGTTCAGTCAATTAAGCATCTGCTTTCGGGTCAGGTCATGATCTGGGGTCCTGGGATCGAGTCTCATGTTGGGCCCCTTGCTCAGTGGGGAACCTCCTTCTCCTTTTCCCTCTGCTTGCTGCTCCCTCTGCTTGTGCTCTCTCTCTGACAAATAAATAAAATAAGTTAAAATAAAATAAAATAAAAGAGGTAAGTGAATGGGGAAAAATATTCCATGCTAACACTAATCAAAATAAAGTGAGAATAGCTATATTAATTTCAGGCAGGGCAAACTTCAAAGCAAAAAAGTTGTCAGGAATAAAGAAAATTATTGCATATTGATAAAGGAGTCAGTTGTCTGAGAAGACTTAATAATCCTTAGCATGTATAAGCTTAAAAGCAGGGCACCGAACTATAAGGCAAAAACTGATTGAATTGCAAAAAGAAATAGATAAATCCAGTATCAGAGTTGGAGGTTTCAACATTTTTCTATCGCAAATGAACAGATCCAGGGGTGCCTGGGTGGTTCAGTTGGTTAAGCATCTGATTCTTCATTTCAGCTCAGGTCATGATCTCAGGGTTGTGAGATTGAGCCTTTCGTCCAGCTATATGCTGGGCAGAGCACCTGCTTAGGATTCTTTCTCCCTCTCCCTCTGCAACTCCACCCCCTAAAAAAATAGACAGATCTAGCAGCAGAGAATCTCTAAGGACCTAGTTTAACTCAACAACACTATCACTCAACTGGACATCACTAGTCTACTTCAACAGAACAGAATGTGTATTCTTCTCAAGCTTACATGAATCATTCACCACAACAGATCACATTCTCCATCATAAAACACACGTTATCAGATTGAAAAGAATAGAAATTATACAGTGTCTTATCTCAGACCCCAGTATAAATAAGCCAGAATTAAATAACAGAAAGAGAACTAGAAAATCCAAAAACACATGGAGATTAAAAAAACACACTTCCAAACATATGGGTCAAAGAAGAAATCTCAGGAGAAACTAAAAATATTAGGAACAAAAGGAAAATGAAAATACAACTTACCAAAATTTGTGGGATACAGTGAAAATATACCTAGAGGGATATTTATGGCACTGAATTAATATATTAGCAAAGAAATAAGATCTAAAATTAATCATCTAAGTTTCCATCTTAGGAAACTAGAAAAAAAAGGCAAATTAAACATAAAGTAAGCAGAAAAAATAAATAATAATGGTCAGAGCAGACATCAATTAAGTTGAAAACAAATCAATATGGAAAATAAATGAAATTAAAAGCCAGTTCTTTGAAAAGTTCAATCAAATTGATGAGCCCTAGTCAGGCAAACCAAGAAAAAAGAGAGGACACAAATTACTAACACCAGAAATAAAAAGGGGACTTATTACAGATCCTATGGACATCAAAACCATAGTGAAGGAATACTATGAATGGCTATGCCTACAGTTTTGATAACCTAGGTGAAATGGGCTAATTCCTCAAAAGACACAATCTGCCAAAACTCATCAAGAAGAACAGGCAATTTAAATAGTGGAAAAGAAACCTAGTAAACATAATTATAACCCAAATAACCTAATACCTGAAATCTGTAAATGTTTCCTATATGGCAAAGATTTGCAAATGTGATTAAATTAAAGATCTTGAGACAAGGACAGTATGGGATAATCGGTGTGGGCCCTAAATACATTCACATGGATCCTTATAAGAGTGTCTTTATAAGATTTGACACACAGAAGAGGAGAGAGCAATGTGGCCATAGAGGTTAATATTGGAATGATATCACTACAAATTAAGACATGTCATAGCCATCAGAAGCTGGAAATGGTAAGGAATGTATTTTTTGCTAGAGCCTCGGGAGGGAGTATAGCCCTCCTAACACCTTGCTTTAGCCAGTTAACCTGACTTTCGAATTCTGTCCTTCAGAATGGTGAAAGAATTAATTTATTTTCTTGCTATTTTTTAAAGATTATTTATTTATTTATTTGACAGACAGAGATCACAGGCAGGCAGAGAGGCAGGCAGAGAGAGAGAGGAGGAAGCAGGCTCCTCACTGAGCAGAGAGCCTGATGCGGGCCTGGATCCCAGGACTCTGGGATCATGACCTGAGTTGAAAGCAGAGGCTTTAACCCACTGAGCCACCCAGGTGCCCCACCTTTACCATATTCTATTGTTAATACTCAAGTCACAGGTTCTCCCTCATAGATGATCCATAGGTATATGATGAAAGAATAAGTGACTGAATTTGGAGACCTATGATTTCCAGTACAGCTCCTAGAGGGGAGGATAGGTGTCCTGGACTAAACCATTTGAGGGTCAACAACCAAGGTTTACTTTGCAGTAGCCCTAAGAGAACAACCTACCCTCAACCCCCCCAACTGGGTTGACAGATGGGAAACATGATCTGGAGAGGTACAGACAGGCTGGAAGCTCTGGTGTATGCAGCTCCCAAGTCCAATTTTCATTAAGTCCCTATAGGGTGCCAGGTATTGAGCCTAGTTTTACAGATAAGTAAAATGTGGACCCAGCAGTACCTTTGTATCTCCTTGAGAACAACAGGATCCATGGCATCTGTGTGGCTGGGGAGGAATGTACAGCTTTGCCAGAAAAAACCCTTTGAGTTAGTGGTTCTCAAATTACAGAGGGCATGAAAATCACCAGGGTAACCTCTTTAAAATTCATTCTCTGTCTGCAAAATCACTAGCCTGGGCTCTTCAAAACTGTCAAGGTCTTGAAAGTCAAAAAGACCAAGGGCCCTTCACAGATTGCAGGAGAAAAAAGATGTGGCAAATAAATACGGCAGTTGTTTCTGGACCAGATCCTGGAGGGAGGCGTAGGCAGGGAGACTTGCCATAATGGAAGATATTAGAACAATTGATAAAATTTGAATACTTGATAATAATATTCTGTCAGTGGAATTTGATATCTCATATATATATGTTTATATATATATTTTTAGAGACTGATTTATTACCTGAATGACCTCATGAAAACGGTGATAGCACAAGATCATATATGTCTTAGTTTATATTTGAATGTTGAGAAAATTTCTTTTATTATTATGATTTTATTTATTTGTTTATTTTTATTTTTTAAAACATTTATTTATTTATTTGAGAGAGAGAAAGGGAGACAGGAGAACTTGAGTTGGGGGAGGGGCAGAGGGAGAGGAAGAGAGAATCCTCAAGCAGGCTCCCTGCTGAGCATGGAACCTGATGCCAGACTACATCCCTGGATCATGAGATCATGACTTGAGCTGAAATCAAGAGTGGGACACTCAACTGACTGAGCCACCAGGCACCCTCATTTTTATTATTTTTTTAGCTATTTATTTATTTATTTTTTAAGTTTTAATTTTTTTAAAGATTTTATTTATTTATTCATTTGACAGACAGAGATCACAAGTAGGCAGAGAAGCAGGCAGAGAGAGAGGGAGAAGCAGACTCCTGGCTGAGCAGAGAGCTGGATTAGGGGCTCGATCTCAGGACCCTGAGATCATGACCTGAGCCGAAGGCAGAGGCTTAGACCACTGAGCCACCCAGGTGCCCCTTAAGTTTTAATTTTAATTCGTTAGTTGTCATACATTATATTAGTTTCAGATAAACAATATGGTTATTTGAAATTTTATACACTATTCAGTGCTCATCATGATAATTATACTCTTAGTCCCCTTCACCTATTTCACCCATCCCCATCCCCTTCTCCTCTGGTGATCTTCAGTTTGTTCTCTATAGCTAAGAGCCTGTTTTTTTTCTTTCTTTTTTTTTTTTTTTTTTTTTTTTTGGTTTGTCTCTTTTCTTTGGTCATTTGTTTCTTAAATTCCACATATAAGTGAAATTGTATGGAATTTGTCTTTCTCTGACTGACCTATTTCACTTAGTATTATATCCCTTAGTTCCGTCCATGTTGTTGCAAATGGCAAGATTTTCTTTTTTATGGCTGAGTAATATCCCATTGTGTGTGTGTGTGTGTGTGTATCTCACATCTTCACATCTTCTTTATCCATTCATCTATCAATAGATAGTTGGGTTGCTTCCATTACTTGGTATTGTAAATAATGCTGCAATAAACATAAGGGTGCATATATCATTTTAAATTAATGTTTTTGTATTCTTTGGGTAAATACCAGTAGTGGAATTCCTGGACCATATGATAATTCTCGTTTTAATTTTTTTAAGTTTTATTTTAATTACAGTTAGTTAATATAAAGTGTTGTATTAGCTTCAGGTATACTATATTATAATTCAACATTTCTATACACCACCTTGTGCTTATCATAACTATTTTTAATTTTTTGAGGAACCTCCTTACTGTTTTCCACAGTGGCTGTACCTCTTTGCATTCCCACCAACAGTGCACAAGGATTCCTTTTTCTCCACATATTCGCCAGTAGTTGTTGCTTCTTGTGTTTTTTATTTTAGTTATTCTGAGACGTGTGAGGTGATATCTCATTGTAATTTTGATTTGCATTTCCCTGATGATGAGCATCTTTTTAATGTGTCTGTTGGTCATCTCTATGTCTTTGATACTTCCTTTATATTTATGAAAGAGAATATCCTTGTAATTTAGCACATGCTGAAGCATTTAAGGACAAAGCAACATTATATCTGGAACTAACTCAAATCACTCTGGAAAAAAACAAACGTGTATATATTGAAAGAAAGGAACTAAGCAGATCTTGCAAAATGTTAGCAATTAGTGAATCTGAGTAGAAGAGTATGCAGGAAATTTGTTTTTTTTTTAACAATTTCTTTTTTTTTTTTTTTAAAGATTTTATTTATTTATTTGTTAGAGAGAGAGAGTGAGCAAGCAAGGCAGGCAGAGTGGCAGGCAGAGGCAGAGGGAGGGAGAAGCAGGCTCCCTGCCGAGCAAGGAGCCCGATGTGGGACTCCATCCCAGGACGCTGGGATCATGACCTGAGCCGAAGGCAGCCGCTTAACCAACTAAGCCACCCAGGCATCCTGGAAATTTTTGTAAAAATACAACTCTTTATAGGTTTGGAATTATTTCAAAATAAAAAAATATCTTAAGACTATCTGTATCTGTTACTTTTTGGAGACTTTTGGTTATAGTTTTAATTTCTTTAAAAGTTTTTAAAATATCCCTATTTTCAAGGTGTCTGGCTGGCTCAATAGGGATGTAAATTCAAGCTAAACATTAGGTATGGAGATTACTTAAAAAATAAAATATTTTTTTAGGTTTATTTATTTATTTTTAGGGGGAGGAAGAGAGTGAGAGAGCAAGAGAGAGAGAGAGTGTGTGAGCAGGGCAGGGACAGAAGGAGAGAGAGAATGTCCATCATACTCTGTGCTAAGCATAGAACTCGATGTAGGGCTCAATCTCACAACCCTCAGATCATGACCTGAGCTGAAATCAAGAGTCAGATGCTTAACCAACTGAGACCCCCAGGCATCCCTTAAAAGTAAAATCTTGGGATGCCTGGGGGGCTCAGTTGGTTAAGCGTCTGTCTTTGGCTCAGGTCATGGACACAGGGTCTTGGGATTGAGTCCTGAATCAGGCTCCTTGCTCAGCCTGGAAACTGCTTCTCCTTCTGTTTGCTTCTCCCCCTGCTTGTGCTCTCTTTCTCTCTCTGACAAATAAATAAATAAAATCTTAAAAATAAATAAAAAATAATCTTTAAACAAAAATAAAATCTTTTTTTTTAAGATTTTATTTTATTTTATTTATTTGTCAGAGAGCAGGAGTGAGCACAGGCAGACAGAGAGGCAGGCAGAGGCAGAGGGAGAAGCAGGCCCCCTGCCGAGCAAGGAGCCGGATGTGGGACTCGATCCCAGGACGCTAGGATCATGACCTGAGCCGAAGGCAGCTGCTTAACCAACTGAGCCACCCAGGCTTCCCAACAAAAATAAAATCTTAAAAAAATTCCCATTTCTTCTTGGATTGATTTTAACAATCCAATTTTGGCATAGTCCATTTTACCTAATATTTGAAATTTATTGGCATAAAATTGTTCAGAGTGCTTTTTTATTTATTTATTTTTTTAATTAATTTTTTTTTAAAGATTTTATTTATTTATTTGTCAGATAGAGAGAGAGCGCAGGAGCGAGCACAGGCAGACAGAGAGGCAGGCAGAGGCAGAGGGAGAAGCAGGCTCCCTGCTGAGCAAGGAGCCCGATGTGGGACTCGATCCCAGGATGCTGGGATCATGACCTGAGCCGAAGGCAGCTGCCCAACCAACTGAGCCACCCAGGCGTCCCCAGAGTGCTTTTTAAAATATAAAACTGTGTTACAGTTAGTTCTATTTGAAATTCCTGCTACTGTTTTTACATATAGTCTTTATGGTGTCATGACTGAGATTGCCAGTGACTTGTTTTCTTTATTAAACTTTTCAAATAAAGATTTTAGTTATTTTTATTCTGTCTGTATATGTTTGCCTTTGAATATGTTAATTATTTATCTGATCTTTATGTTTTCCTCTTCCTTTTTGGGGGGGGATTTTATATTGTTCTTTTTCCATTTGAGTCCAATATGTAATTCATTAATTTTCTGTTTTACTTTTTATCCAGGAAGGGCAGTAATGTTTACATTTCTCAACATGGGATGCTTTAGCTTCATATTACAGATTTTAAAATATAATATTTTCATTTTTATTCTGTACTAACTTCTTTTTTCTTTTTTAAGTAACTGCTAGCCCAGCATGGGGCTCCAACTCATTACCCAGAGATCAGGCTGCTTAATTCTGTTCTAAATTTTTATAATTTTCATTATTAATTTCTTCTTTGACCATGAACTGTTTTGAAGTACAATTGAAAAAGTTGTAAATGCATGATTGCATCTATAATTTAATATATGTAAGCATTTAAAAATTTCTTTGAGTATTACTCTATCTTCTTATTTATTTTTTTCAAAGATTTATTTATTTATTTTAGAGAGGGAGAGTGAGTGGGGGGAGGGGCAGAGGGAGAGAATCTCAAAAATACTCCCTGCTGAGTGCAGAACATGAAGTAGGGCTCTATCTCACAACCCATGAGATAATGATCTTAGTTGAAACCATGACTTGGTCACCCAACTGACTGAGCCACCCAACTGCTCCCCAGTTATTATTCTGTTTTCTGATTAAGTTCTCATTTTTGTGCGCTACAGTTGGCATAAGGCCTATTCTTAAATATTTGTAAATAAGTCTCTGGGACACTTGGGTGGCTCAGTCAGTTAAGCATCTGTCCTTGGCTCAAGTCATGATCCCAGAGTTCTAGGATGGAATCCCACATCAGGTTCCCTGCTCAGCAGTGAGTCTGCTTTTCCCTCTGCCCCTCACCCTGCTCATGTTCTCTCTCTCATTCTCTCTTTCTTTCAAATAAGTAAATAAAATCTTTAAAAACTATATTCATAAATAAGTCTCTTCCGACCTAATTGGTGGTCAGTTTTTGCAAATGTTCCACCTGTGATTGAAAGCTGCTAGAAAACTGCTTTAAGTATTTCTCTCTCTCTCTTTTTTTTTTTTTTTTTGAAAACTGTATTTGAAAGAGAGAGAGAGGGAGAGAGAGCACAAACAAGGGGAGTGGCAGGCTGAGGGAGAGGGAGAAGCAGGTTCCCCTCCAGAGCAGGGACCCAGATGTGGGGCTTGATCCCAGGGCTCTGGGATCATTACCTTAGCCGAGGGCAGTCACTTAACCAACTGAGATACCCAGGTGCCCTCGTATTTCTCTTTTAATAGGCAAACATAAAAAATCTATTCATATTCACTGAAATTACTCATTATTTTGCACCTATTTTTTATATTTTATTTTGTGTTTCTTATTCACTAAGTTTTTCTTTGCTTATGTATTTTCTTTCTTTCTACCTGTAGCGGTTTTAACATATGTCCACAAATTGGTGGTACCTCATTTCCCTCTCCTTGAGTATGGCCCGAACTTAGGTGTTTGCTTTTGATGACTCAAATAAAGTGGAAATGATGGTGTGCAAATTAGTGGAGATAGTGAATAACTGAGGCCTCATGCTAACGGCCACATGACTGGGCCTTGGAGCAGATCGGTCAGCCCCAGCCAAACCTTAAGATGACTATAGTACTGGCCTACATTTGGACTGAAACATCATGAGTCAGATCCATGCAGCTGAACTTCTGAATTGCTGAGTCACAGCAACTGTAAGATAATAAATATTTGTTGTTAAGCTACTAAGTTTTGGGGTAATTTCTTATACACTAAGAGTAGCTAATATACTGCTTTTTGTTTGATTGTTCAAGCTTTCCTTATTCTTATTAATATTTATTTTTGTAGGGGCGCCTGGGTGGCTCAGTGGGTTAAGCCTCTGCCTTCGGCTCAGGTCATGATCCCAGGGTCCTGGGATGGAGCCCCGCATCGGGCTCTCTGCTCAGTGGGGAACCTGCTTCCTCCTCTCTCTCTGCCTGCCTCTCTGCCAACTTGTGATCTCTGTATGTCAAATAAATAAATAAAATCTTTTTTTAAAAAATTTATTTTTGGGGGCGCCTGGGTGGCTCAGTGGGTTAAGCCTCTGCCTTCAGCTCGGGTCATGATCCCAGGGTTCTGGGATCGAGCCCCGAATCGGGCTCTCTGCTCAGCGGGGAGTCTGCTTCCCCCTCTCTCTGCCTGCCTCTCAGCCTACTTGTCATCTCTGTCAAATACATAAGTAAAATCTTTAAAAAAAAAAAAAATTGGGACGCCTGGTTGGCTCAGTTGGTTAAGCGGCTGCCTTCGGCTCAGGTCATGATCCCAGCTTCCTGGGATCGAGTCCCACATCGGACTCCTTGCTCGGCAGGGAGCCTGCTTCTCCCTCTGCCTCTGCCTGCCTCTGTCTGCCTGTGCTCGCTCGCTCTCTAACAAATAAATAAATAAAATCTTTAAAAAAAATTAAAAAAAATTATTTTTGTATTCTTTTAGTAGCTATTCTTACATTTTTAAAAATGCATACTTGATTTAGAAATATCTAGTTAAATTATATGTGTGCCTCTCTTGAAAAATATAAGAACTTCTGAATATTTTAACTCTAATTTCTTTTTTCATATACTCCATATTAATATTTTATATATTATAAAACATAATTAAATTTTTAAAAGCAATCTCTAAAAATTGAAAGTAAAATGAAACAAGTAAAGCCTGTGTGTTCAGTTGGCAATGTAGCCATTTAGCAAGGAACACAAAGTGACTTTGCAGGCTTAATTTAATGCTAAGTTGAGTTTTCCCTAAGAGAAAAATAACTTTACACACTCTTAAGCTATTTTCTGTAATTGTATTATGGGTGATAGGCTGTGTATTGCTGTTCTGTGATAATTGTGTCAATGTGTGGGATGAAACAAATAAGAATTATGTTTGTGTCTTCGTGAACCAGGATTTTTGACGTGAGACCAAGAAAATACTGATGTAAGATCAATGAGTTTAAGTAAAAACCTTGGTTTTTCAGTCATTCACTAAGAACTCATGTTATGTTCCTAACATAACATAACAATACAACATAACAATAATATAACATGACATAATATATTCATTCTTAGCTATGTACTGGAAAGCATATGAACAATGAGCAACTAAGTAGTAATGAACACTGGTAGTTCCCCAGATTATTGTCCCTAATTACTATTTGCCATTTAAAAAAATGAAACTTCCTTGGAAAATCAGGTGTGAATCAGGTGTGGGACATTTAATGTATAAGATGATCCTGGAAAATCTTGTCATAGAAGAATGCAAGGAAATATGAGAAATGACTTAGAGCATATCAAAAGTTGAAATGACCGAGGATTACATCTCATGACCATCAGTAAATAACTATAGTGGATTAAAACTATTATATATGAAAAAAACCTATTTTATATGTTTCAATCCCTGAGTTAATAATCGTGCTCATCCTATCATGGCTTTATCATCCACTGGTGCCAAACTGCCTAGGTCCTTTATTTCAAAAGGGGTTACATTAATTTTAAATTCCTCCAACTAACCATGATACTTACTATTCGATTATTTATATCATACACATTTATTACATTTTCCAACACATATTCTTTTTTTGCCATTGCTTCCTAAATGCCACTCTGATTTTTGTTTAAAATTCTGCTTATTGGGGTGCCTGGCTGACTCAGTAGAGCAAACAACTCTTGATCTTAGGGTTGTAAGTCTGAACCCCATATTGGGTGTAGAGATTCTTTAAGAAAATAAAATCTTAAAAAAAATTCTTTCTTATTGAAATATCTCACTTATTGGTTCTTCAGTGAGAGTCTGTGAGAAGTAAACTCCCTCAGTCTTTGCCATAAAAAGTGTTTATTTGTTCCACTCTTGATGGATTGTTTAAATAAGCAGGTATAGGATTCTAAATGGACAATTATTTTCCTCAGCACATTAAGTATGCTATTGCATAATATTCAGATATCGAATGTGCCTAATGAGAAGCCTATATTTATTCTAATTTGATTTTTTGTACAAACATTTTAATTTCTCCCTTAAGTTTTTTTCTGTTGTCTTATGTGTTCTGCCATTTCTCCTGATTGTCTTGGTAAAGATTTGTTTTTAATTATCGTGTTCAGAATTAAGTATGCTTTTTCATTCTGGAGAATGCATATCTTTCTTTTTTAAACACTGGAAATATCTCCACTGTTATTCCCCCTCCACTGTTTTTTTTAAAAATATTTCATCACCTTAATTCTGCCTAATGTTTCCTTTTGGAACTTCTGGTGGACACGTCTTTATTTATTTTTTTTTTTAAGATTTTATTTATTTATTAGAGAGAGAGAGCACGAGCACAGGCAGACAGAGAGGCAGGCAGAGAGGCAGAGGGAGAAGCAGGCTCCCTGCTGAGCAAGGAGCCCGATGCGGGACTCGATCCTAGGACGCTGGGATCATGACCTGAGCCGAAGGCAGCCGCTTAACCAACTGAGCCACCCAGGCGTCCCTGGTGGACACGTCTTTAAAATTCTTTTTTCTTTCTTTTTGTTATTTGTGGCAAAATACATACTTTTCATTTTTAAGTGTATAGTTCAGAGGCATTCAAAAGATTATATTATTGTGAACCATCACTACCATTCATCCTCATATTTCATCTTGTAAAACTGAAATTCCATACAGATTAAACAATAACTCCTTATTTCCCTCTTCCCCCCACTCCTGGCAACCACTATTCTCCTTTCTGTCTTTATGATTTTGACATGTGAGTGGAATTATACAGTATTTGTCTTTTTGTGATTGGCTTGTTTTACTAGCATAATGTCCTCAAGGTTCATCCATGCTTTTTTTTTCATGCTTTTTCTAGCCTAATTTCCTGGCAAATTGGGGGAAAGAATAGTTTCTTCAAGAAGTGTCTCTGGGACAATTGGATATCTAAATCGAAAAAAAGAAATTTGTACATTTTTACAAATGATTTACATATATAAATTAACTCAAAATGGATTAATGACCTAAATAAAAGAACAAAAACTATAAAACTCTTAGAAGAAAACACAGGGCAAATCTCCATGACCTTGAATTTTCCATTGGTTTCTTAGATATAACACCAAAATATACTAAAAAAATACGTCGACTGAAAAAAAATACAACACCAAAGGGGCACCTGGGTGACTCAGTAGGTTAAGCATCTGCCTTTGGCTCAGATCATGAACCTGGGGACCTGGGATTGAGGCCTGTGTTGGGCTCCCTGCTCAGTGGGGAGTCTGTGTTGCCTTCTCCATCTGCCTCTCCCCTAGTTCATGTTCTCTCTCACTCTAATAAAACCCTAAAAAAAAAAAAAAAAAAAAAGAGGTACAACAGCAAAACCTGAACAATGAAAGATTATACTTCAAGGAGCCCCTGGCTGGCTCAGTTGGAGGAACTTGTGACTCTTGATCTCAGGGTCATGAGTTTGAACCCAACATTGGGTTTACAGAATACTTAAACAAATAAATAAGCTTAAAAAAAGGTTATAATTTTCACTTCTTCAAAATTAAAAACCTTATGGCCCCTGGGTGGCTCAGTTGGTTAAGCATCTGCCTTCAGCTCAGGTCATGATCCTGGAGTCCTGGGATCAAGCCCCTCATTGGGCTTCCTGCTCAATGGGCAGTAGGCTTCTCTCTTTCCCTCTGCTCCTTCCTGCACTCATGCTCACTCTCTTTCTCTCTCAAATAAATAAGATCTTTAAAAAAATCAAATAAAAAGTGTCTTTGTGTATCAAAGGGAATTATCAAGGAAGTATAAAGACAACCTACAGAATGGGAGAAAATATTGGGAAATCATATATCTAAGAAGGTCTATTATCCATAATATATGAAGAACTCTTATAACTCAATAAATAAAAGGCCCTTGTATCCAATTCTTTTTTTTTTTTTAAGATTTTATTTATTTATTTGACAGAGAAAGAGAGAGAGAGATCACAAGCAGGCAGGCAGAGAGAGAGGAGGAAGCAGGCTCCCCGCCAAGCGGAGAGCCCGATGCGGGGCTCGATCCCTGAGATCATGACCTGAGCCGAAGGCAGAGGCTTTAACCCACTGAGCCACCCAGGCGCCCCTCCAGTTCTTTTTATAAGAAACATCATAATGACCTCATTGCCCTAAATACATCCAATACGTTTCAGTCTACTGGGATTATTTTATTTATTGCTCAGATTGCCCTATCTTTGTCAAGAGAAAGCCTTTTCAATTTGTCTTCAAGTAGTTTAAACATAACTCCAATAGTGTTGGATTGTGTCCTCATTATTTTGGGTGACAAGATGTTGTACATTTCCTGTCCAAGCCTGAAATCAGTCATCTAGTCCTCTATTTTCAATAAACAGAGCTAGGAAATCTGTATCTCTATCTATACTCCCACCCTTGCAAATATGTATTCAATGAGTTCAAACTATACTATCAATTCAAATTTAGGACTAGAGTTATTTATGTAACTACCCTATCTTAGATCTGCGTCTTCTTTTTTGCATCCTGAAAGTAATTATTCTCAAGGACATTAGGAGTAATAGAACATAGTGTAATACTTCATGTGCTGCATCCCATATTAGCATAAAACAGACTCATAATGAAAAATAACAACATAATTATTTAAAACAGTTTTAAAATGTGTTTGCTCAAAAAAAATGTGTTTCCCTATGCTTCCTTTAGCCATTGTTTCTACATTTTGTTGTATTAAATTTTTAGAGCATATACTCATTAAATGCTATACTCTCTTCCTTACATCCCAAATATTTTCTTAGTCCTACATTAAATTCAATGCTCATCATTTCTCTTTATGCCAATTAATGTCATTCCAGCCATTATGCTTGTAAAAAGATAATTCTCTAGTAGATTTGGAGGTGAGGGATCATAGCAACAATATTCTCTGAGTTTTTTCTGGCAAGTTGTTGGTAATTTTTCTATATCCTTCACATTTGAAAATTAAACCGATGATTATAAGATTCCAGGATTACATTCTTTTCTGTGACTATTGTAAATATATTTGTATATTGGCATAAAGTATTGCTATCAAGAATGTCTAGTAACAATAAATTTTCTTTTGGGACTCCTGGGTGGCTCAGTCATTAAGCATCTACCTTCAGCTCAGGTCACGATCCCAGGGTCCTGGGATGAAGCCCCTCATTGGGCTCCCTGTTCAGCAGGAAGCCTGCTTCTCCTTCTCCCACTCCCCCTGCTTGTGTTCCCTCTCTTGCTGTGTCTCTCTCTGTCAAATAAATAAATAAACAAACAAACAAATAAATAAATAAATATTCTTTAAAAAATAATAAATTTTCTTTTATCACTTGTGCTTTAGATTTTCAGAGACTAATTTTTTTTTTCTTAAAGAGTCTAATAGGGATGCCTGGGTGGCTCAGTTGGTTAAGCAGCTGCCTTCGGCTCAGGTCATGATCCCAGCGTCCTGGGATCGAGTCCCACATCGGGCTCCTTGCTTGGCAGGGAGCCTGCTTCTCCCTCTGCCTCTGCCTGCCTCTCTGTCTGTCTGTGCTCACTCGCTCTAACTAAGAAATAAATAAATAAATAAATAAATAAATAAATTAAAAAAAAAAGAGTCTAATAAATTTTTTAAATCAGTATTCACGATCAATGTGGGGCTTAAACTCTCAACCCTGAGATCAAGAATTAGTTGCATGCTCTACTACTGAGCCAGCCAGGCACTCCTAAAGTCTAATTATTTTTAAAATTAGGTTTCAGTATTTATCATTCAGGGTCAGTTTTCCCAGATGTGGGTGTCCGGGTGGTTCAGTTGATTGAGCTTTTCATTTTGGTTCTGGTCTCGATCTCAGGATCATGTGTTCAAGCCACACATTCCATTCTGCTCTCAGAGTAGAGTCTGCAGGAGATTATCTCCCACTCCCTCTCCTTCTGCTCCTCCCCCCCTGCTTAGTGCTCTATCTCTCTCTCTCTCTCAAATAAATAAATAAATAAAATCTACAAAATATTTCTCTTGAATTATATTTTAAATTATTTATTGTTTTTCCTTGTTTTGATCTTTTCTTTCATAACTCTTATGAGATATATATAAAAGTGTTATATACCATACATTATATATAATTATAATTTATTATTTTATAATACTTGTATACTGCTTTATTGTCTTATGTTTATATATATAAAATCTTCTTTGCCTTTTATTTATTTTATTTTATTTTTTTAAGATTTTATTTATTCATTTGACAGAGATCACAAGTAGACAGAGAGGCAGGCAGAGAGAGGGGGAAGCAGGCTCCCCGCTGAGCACAGACCCTGATGTGGGGCTCAATCCCAGGACCCTGGGATCATGACCTGAGCCGAAGGCAGAGGCTTTAACCCACTGAGCCACCCAGGTGCCCCTTTGCCTGTCTTTTATATTTGCCCTTTCTCTTGGATATTGTTCATCTCTTCATTTCTTTTTTTAATTGTTTTTTATTTAAATTCAATTAATTAACATATAATGTATTGTTGGTTTCAGACACAGACGTCAGTGGTTCATCAGTCTTATATAATACCCAGTGCTCATTACATCACATGCCCTCCTTTATGTCCAGCACCCACTTACTCCATCTCCCTACTCCTGCTCCCTGCTGCAACCCTCAGTTTATTTCCTATGATAGTCTCTTAGGGATTGTCTCCCTCTGTGATTTCATCTTGTTTAATTTTTTCCTGTCTTCCCCTATGATCCTCTGTTTTGTGTTTTAAATTTCATATATAAGGGACGCCTGGGTGGCTCAGTTGGTTAAGCAGCTGCCTTTGGCTCAGGTCATGATCCCAGCGTCCTGGGATGGAGTCCCACATCGGGCTCCTTGCTCGGCAGGGAGCCTGCTTCTCCCTCTGCCTCTGCCTGCCTCTCTGTCTGCCTGTGCTCTCTCTCTCTCTCTCTGACTAATAAATAAATAAAATCTTAAAAAAAATTAAATTTCATATACAAGTGAGATCATATAATAAATGTCTTTCTCTGGGGCACCTAGGTGGCTCAGTGGGTTAAGCCTCTGCCTTTGGCTCAGGTCATGATCTCAGGGTCCTGGGATCGAGCCCTGCATCGGGCTCTCTGCTCAATGGGGAGTCTGCTTTTCCCCCTCTCTCTGCCTGCCTCTCTGCGTACTTTTGATCTCTGTCTGTCAAATAAGTAAAATCTTTTTAAAAAATTGTCTTTCTCTTGGGAGAAGGTGGTGGGGTTACATTATATGTTTAAATAAAAAAGCTTAAATTAAAAAAATCAAAAATTAAAAAAAATTGTCTTTCTCTGATTGACATATTTTGCTTAGCATAATACTCTCTAGTTCCATCCACGTCGTTGCAAGTGACAAGATTTCATTTTTTAAAATTATTTTTATTAACATATAATGTATTATTTGCCCCAGGGGTACAGGTCTGTGAATCATCAGGCTTACACATTTCACAGCACTCACCATTGCACATACCCTCCCAGTGCCCATAACCCAACCACCCTATCCCTACCTCCCCACCCCCAGAAACCCTCGGTTTGTTTTGTCAGATTAAGAGTCTCTTATGGTTTGTCTCCCTCCTGATCCCATCTTGTTTCATTTTTTTCTTTCCCTACCCTCCACAACCCCCCAGCCCTGCCTCTGAAATTCCTCATATCAGAGAGATCATATGATAATTGTCTTTCTCTGATTGACTTATTTCGCTCATTATAATGCCCTCTAGTTCCATCCATGTTGGTTGCATAATATTCCATAGTATATATATACCACATCTTCTTTAGCCATTCATCTGTTGATGAATATCTGGGCTCTTTCCATAGTTTGGCTATTGTGGATATTGCTGCTATAAACTTTCGGGGGCATGCACTCCTTCAGATCACTACATTTTTATCTTTGGGATAAATACCCAGTAGTGCAATTGCTGGGTCAGAGGGCAACTCTATTTTTAACTTCTTGAGGAACCTCCATACTTGTCCCAGAGTGGTTGCACCAGCTTGGATTCCCCCAACAGTGTAAAAGGGTTCCCCTATCTTCACATCCTTGTCAATATCTGTCATTTCCTGGCATGTTAATTTTAGCCATTCTGATTAGTGTGAGGAGGTATCTCATTGTGGTTTTTTAAAAAAATGTTTTATTTATTTATTTGACAGACAGAGATCACAAGTAGGCAGAGAGGCAGGCAGAGAGAGAGAAGGGGAAGCAGGCTCCCTGCTGAGCAGAGAACCTGATGTGGGGTTCCATCTCAGGACCCTGGGATCATGACCTGAGCCAAAGGCAGAGGCTTTAACCCACTGAGCCACCCAGGAGCCCCTCTCATTGTGGTTTTGATTTGTCTTTCCCTGATGTGGAATGGTGCTGAGTACTTTTTTTTTTTTTTTTTTTTTGATGCTGAGTACATTTTCATGTGTCTATTGGCTATCTGTATGTCTTCATTGGAGAAATGTCTGTTCGTGTCTTCTGCTCATTTCTTTTTTTTTCTTTTTTAAGATTTTATTTATTTATTTGTCACAGAGAGAGAGAGAGAGCATATAAGCACAAGCAATGAGAGGGAGAAGCAGGATCCCTGTTGAGCAAAGAGACTGATGCAGGACTTGATGCCAGGACCTGGGATCATGAACTAAGCCAAAGACAGACGCTTAACCAACTGAGACACCCAGGCGTCCCTTCTGCCCATTTCTTGATTGGATTTTTTTGTTCTTTGGGTGTTGAGTATGATAAGTTCTTTATAGATTTTGGATACTAGTCCTTTATCTGATAAGAAATTTGTCATTCTATAAGACATTCTCCGATACTATATTCTGTTGTGATTGAGTTCCAATTTCAAAACTTCGTGGGCTGTATATATACAGGGAATGATCCCAGTCTTCTTGTACTAGTTGAGACTTTATCTGTGACCCGTGATGTGATCTATTCTGGAGAATGTTCCATGTGCACTTAAGAAGAATGTGTATTCTGTTGCTTTAGGATGGAATGCTCTGAATATATTTGTGAATATTTCTGGTCCGGTGTGTCATTCAAAGCCATTATTTCTTGGTTGATCTGCTTAGATGATCTGTCCATTGCAGTGTGTCGGGTGTTTAAGTCCCCTATATTATAATACTATTGTATTATTATCAATGTGTTTTTTAATTTTGTTATTAATAAGCTAATATAATTGACTGCTCCCATGTTATGAGCATAAATATTTACAATTGTTAGATCATCTTGTTGGATAGACCCTTTAAGTATGATAACATGTCCTTCCTCATCTCTTACTACAGTCTTTGGTTTAAAATCTCATTTATCTGATATAAGGATAACCACCTCAGCTTTCTTTCGGTGTCTATTAGCCTGATTAATGTTTTTCCACCCCCTTACTTTAAATCGGAGTCTCTTGCAGAAAGCATATTGATGGGTCTTGCTTTTTTTTCCAACATGATACCCTGTGTCTTTTAATTGGAGCATTTAGCCCATTTACATTCAGAGTAACTATTGAAATATATGGATGTAGTGCCATTGTATTACCTAAAAAGTCACTGTTTCTGTATATTGTCTCTGTTCCTTTCTGGTCTATGTTATTTTGGGGTTCTCTCTTTGCTTAAAGGATCCCTCTTAATATTTCCTGTAAGTCTGCTTTGATGATCACAGATTCTTTTAAGTTTCTGTTTGTACTGGAGGCTTTTTATCTCTCCTTCCATTTTGAATGACATCCTACCTGGATAAAGTATTCTTGGCTGCACATTTTTCTCATTTAGCACCCTGAGTGTATCATGCCAGTCCTTTCTGGCCTGCCAGGTCTCTGTGGTTAGGTTTGCTGCCAGTGTAATGTTTTTACCCTTATAGGCTACAGACCTCTTGTACCAAGCTGCTTTTAGGATTTTCTCTTTGTCTCTGAGATTTGCATGTTTCACTATTATATGTCAGGGTGTGGACCTATTTTTACTGATTTTTGAGGGGAACTCTTTGTGCCTCTTAGACTTGGATGCCTGTTTCCTTTGCCATGTTAGGGAAGTTCTCCACTATAATTTGCTCCAATGTATGTTCTGCCCCCTCTCTCTTTCCTCTTCTGGGACCCCAATTATTCTAATATTGTTTTGCTTTATGGTATCAGTTATCTCTTGAATTCTCCCCTTGTGATCCAGTAGTTGCTTATCTCTCTTTTTCTCAGCTTCTTTATTTGCCATCATTTTGTCTTCTATATCTCTAATTCTCTCTTCTGCCTCATTTATCCTAGCAGTTAGAGCCTTCATTTTTTTTTTTTTAAGATTTTAAGATTTTGCATCTAAAAACTTTGCAAACTCCTGTGGTGCACACCTGTGTTGCTCTTTCTGGGGTAAGAATGGTGGTCTCACTGTCTCTGCCGCTTGTTGGGCCCCTGCTCAGAGGGCAGTCACCCAACTATGCTGTGGTTCAAGATTTATGGCAACCTCGAGCTGAGAGGCCATTCCTGGGTTCACTGATTATAGCCAGCTTCCCCACTCCAAAGCCTGGAACTTTGCTGTACTCAGACACCTCCACTCTTTCTGTGACCTCAGGGTCTTGAGACCACACTGTCCCACCTAGAATTCTGCCTGCTTCATTACCTGGGTGCCTTTCAGTCCTTCACTGGAACAGACTTTTAAAAGTTCTGATTTTGCCTTCTGCTGCTCTATCACTTCCTGGTAGCAACCTTAGGTAGGCTCCTTGACCCTGTGGTTTATCTTCCCATATATCACCTCAGATTCACTTCTCTACACATCCTACCTTGGAGAACGTAGTTGCTTTTCTATTGTAGAGTTGCAGCTATTTTATTTCTTTGATCCCCAGTTGAGTTTGCAGGTGTTCTGAATGATTTGGTAGCTATCTAGCTGAATTCCAGGGACCAGAGGAAATTAAGGTCTCCTACTCTTCCACCATCCTAGACTCTCTAACTTTTTCTTCATTTCTGTTTGATTTTTCTCCTTTTCTTCTTCTTTCTTTTTTAAGACATTTTACAGTGCTTAAACATTTTTGAATTCTATTTTTTTCTTTGTTTCTGAAGCAAATCTTTTCTGAATTTTGTTACCTCATTTTTGTTTTTTTCTGGTTCCCATGTTGTTCTTTCAATTCTCTATAATTCTTAATGTATTTTAACTAGTGTTCTTTTTAAAGACTTTATTTATTTGAGAGAGAGACAGAGAGAGGGAACACAAGTAGAGGGAGCTGCAGGCGGGAGGAGAAGAAGCCTCCCCACTAAGCAAGGAACCCAATGCAGAACTTGATCCCAGAACCTTGGGTTCATGGTCTGAGTAGAAGGCAGACCTTTAACTCACTGGTCATCCAGGCTTCCCTCTTTTAACTAGTTCTGATATATTAGGCTGTTGTTTCCATCTATTTTACAAGCATATGTTCTTGATGTCTTTTTATATTCTTTTAGGGACTTACCTGTTTCTTAATCTCTATTGTAATAAAGTATATTAACTTTGTGTAAGATTAACATGAACCTGTTTCTGTTATTTACTTTTACTTTAAATTAGTTCCCGAAACTTTAAGAAGAGGTAGAATTTAAATTTGTTTTGCTAATTTTACAGCTCTTTAGTGCCATCTTCTGTTGTTTTTATGAAAAGTTAAAATACATGGTGGCTAGTTTTCTGAGATATTCTGAGCCTGTCCCTACATTCTACCTTGTTTTATCTGTATCCTCTTTTTCCTTGTGTTCTTTGTCCATGAACTTCTTAAATCTTAACACTCTTACGAAGAGAAATTTAGCTGGTTATTTTTGAGAGGTTATGAGACTATCTCTCTCATTACCTTTTTATCTTTCTGAAGACACCTTGTACAAAATGCTGGAGTTTCAGATTTTATTCTCAGATTGGCTCATGGAAGCTGCCCAATGAGTGCCTATTAGTAATCAAGGATTTTAGTTCTCTCTGGTACTCTGTTTCTTCCTTGTTTCCTCTTGCACAGATATTGGTACCATTTATCTCTAGCAGTTTTTGGTGGTTTCTTACTTTCTGCCTATGTTTTGGAGTTCATGGGATTGCTTTATCACCTGATTTTATTGAAGATATTTTTCAAGAATTTGTCTGTGTGTGTTTTTTAATTCTAGTTCTGTATGGGCTTTTTTCTTTTTTACTAGAAAAATATTAACCTTTTCTCTGAACCAATAAAGATACTATTTTTTGTTTTATTTTTTACATTCAGATCTTGAGCAGTCTTTGTCATTAAGTTCTTGGCATGCAATATACTCGTCACTTTTCATGGAATGTCAACAGCTAACAACAGGATATCAGTATTTGCAATCCTGCTAGATTGGAATATACATTAAAAGGCATGGGAATAACATTTAAATTAGAATATCTATTTCCTTTTATTTAGATATCCCTGCTTTGTGACTATATCTTATAGGAATAAAATTATCATATATATAAGGATATAAAAACAATATTGTTTGTAATGGTAAAAAGGGGGGGACCCCCCCCCAGTATTGGGGAATAAGTTATCTAGAATATTTACACTATGGACTGATTACATTGCTATTTTAATGAATTAGAGTCATGTCAATTAACCTGAGGGATATCCATAATCTATTTTGTTTTAGGAATACTTTTCAGTCTACGGCCATACCACCCTGAATGTGCCCAATCTCGTCTGATCTCGGAAGCTAAGCAGGGTCGGGCCTGGTTAGTACTTGGATGGGAGGAATACTTTTCAACATTTGGAAGCAACAAATGATAACGTAATTGAATATCCTGCTGTACTACTTCCTAGCTCTTCTGGAAATGTAACTTGACTTGACTTACTGTTCACAAATGATTAGGGCCCAGGCATTTTACAACATTATAAAGTTAGAAGTTAACTTGTAGAACACTAATCAGTTGTGTTATGGACTGAATTGTGTCCCCATACCAAATTCATACATTGAAACCCTAACACCCAATGTGACTGTATTTGGAGATAGGACCTATCCAGGGGAATGAGAGTTAAGTGAAGTCTGGGGTACCTGGGTGGCTCAGTTGGTTAAGCATCTGATTTTTTTGTTTGGCTCAAGTCATGATCTCAGGATTGTGAGGATCTCAAGCCCATTCAGAATGCAATCTACTTGAGATTTTCTGTGTCCCTCCAATTTATGCTCACTTTCTCTCTATTGTAAATATATAAGTCTTTAAAAAATAATAAGAAGAAAAATTACATGAAGTCATCAGGTGGGGACCTAGTCCAGCAGAACTGGTGTCTTTTTTTTTCCCCTTTCCTTTCCTTTTCTTTTTTATTTTTTTTAAGAGAGAGGGAGGGGAAGTAGAGGGGCAGAGGAAGAGGTAAAGAGAGAATCTTAAGCCGACTCCACACCCAAGTGGAGCTGACATAGGGCTTGATCTCACAACCCTGAGACCATGAAATCAAGAGCTGGTTGCTTAACTGACTCAGTCATCAAAGTGCCCCAGAACTAGTGTCTTTATAAAAAAAAAGCAAAAGACATGAGAGCTTCCCTGACAATTGCATGCACAGAAAGGAGGTAGTATGAGGACACAGTGAGAAGGTGTCTGCAAGCCAGGAAGAGAGACCTCATTAGATAATGATCCTAGTGGCTCCTTGATTTTTGACTTCCAAACTTCAGACTATAAAAAAAATAAATTTCCATTATTTAAGCCACCCTGTCTGTTGTATTCTGTTTTTTTTTTTTTTTAAAGATACTATTTATTTATTTGACAGAGATCACAAGTAGGCAGAGAGGCAGGTAAAGAGAGATAGGAGGAAGCAGGCTTCCCGCTGAGCAGAGAGCCCAATGTGGGGCTTGATCCCAGGACCCTGGGATTATGACCTGAGCCGAAAGCAGAGGCTTTAACCCACTGAGCCACCCAGGCGCTCCATGTTGTATTCTGTTTTGGTAACCTGAGCTGAATAATAACACAATGGGATAATTGTATTCTGTTTACTAAAGATTATAACCCCAAAGGTTATGATTTTATTTTGCTATAGGATATTGACCAGTTTTTAAAAATTGACCCCTGAACAACTTGAGTTGAACTGCACAGGTCCACCTATACACAGGAATTGTGTGTGTGTGTGTGTGTGTGTGTGTGTGTGTGTGTGGTTTGTTTGTTTGTTTGTTTTTTGGTAAATTCTGTACAGTCCTATAGATGTATTTTTCTCTTCCTTATGATTTTCTTAATAACATTTTCTTTTCTCTAGCTTACTTCATTATAAGAATAGAGGATGTAATACATATAACATAAAAATATGTGTTAATTGACTGTTTATATTATCATTATGGCTCCCAGTTGACAGTAGGCTATTAGTAGTTTACTTTTGGGGGAATCAAAATTATACATGGATTTTCAGCTGTGTGGGTGGTTGACACTCTTAATCCCCCATGTTGGTCAAGGGTCAACTGTTTTTAATCTAGCATTTACACTGCAGCATTCCTTGTATCACTGTTTATACAAGTCCAGGTTTCTCACATTTGAAGTGAATCAGTGTTGGGGTGCCTTACTAGTTCAGTTGGTAGAGCATGAGATTCTTGATCTTGGGGTTGTGAGTTTTAGCCCATCACTGGGTGTGGAGATCACTTAAAAACTTCTTTTATTTTTTATTTATTTATTAATTTTTAAAAGATTTTATTTATTTATTTATTTGACAGAGTGAGATCACAAGTAAGCAGAGAGAGAAGGGGAAGCAGGCTCCCTGCTGAGCAGAAAGCCCAATGCAGGGCTTGATACCAGGACCCTGAGATCATGACCTGAGTGGAAGGCAGAGGCTTTAAGCCACCAAGCCACCCAGGCGCCCCTAAAAACTTCTTTTAAATAGTGAAGTAAATCAGTGTTGTCATTCTGCTGGTTTCCCCATTAATGATTCAGATAAATTTTTGACATGTGCTCAGTACTATCTGTGTGGGAATTTTGTTTTTACTAACTTGAGAAATAGGTGGGTTTTTATCCTTTTAAAAAATGGTGGTTGGGTGCCTGGGTGGTTCAATCAGTTGGGCGGCTGCCTTTGGCTCGGGTCATGATCCCGGGGTTCTGGGATCAAGATCTGTGTTGGGCTCCCTCAGTGAGGAGCCTACTTCTACTTCTCCCTCTTGCTCTCTCTCTTAAATAAATGAATAAATAAATAAATAAATCCTTTAAAAATGGTGGCAAAATACATTTAACTTAAAATTTGCCATTTTAATCTTTTTAAAAATTTTTTATTTTTTTTAATATTTTATTTATTTATTTGACAGAGAGAGAGATCACAAGTAGGCAGAGAGGCAGGCAGAGAGAGAGGAGGAAACAGGCTCCCTGCTGAGCAGAGAGCCTGATTCAGGGCTGGATCCCAGGACCCGGATCATGACCTGAGCTGAAGGCAGAGGCTTTAACCCACTGAGCCACCCAGGCGCCCCTAATCTTTTTTTTTTTAAGATTTTATTAATTTATTTATTTGGCAGAGAGACACAAAACGAGAGAGGGAACTCAAGCAGGCGGAGTGGGAGAGGGAGAAGCAGGTTTCCCACCAAGCAGGGAGCCTGATGCAGGATTGAAGTGGAAATGGATCCCAGGATTCTGGGATCATGACCTGAGCCAAAGGCAGACGTTTAACAGACTGAGCCACCCAGGCACCCCACTATTTTAATCTTTTTAAAGTGTACAGTTGAGTGGCATTAATGACATTCATAATGTTTCAAAACCATCATCACTATCCATTTCCACATTTTTCATTACCCCAAATAATAGTCTCAACCAGTCTCAACCAAGGGACTCTTCTCACAGTCCCTTGGTTACTTCTATTCTACTTTCTGTCTCTACAAATTGCCTCTTCTAGATAGTTCATATAAGTGAATTAATAAAATATTTGTTCTTTTTGTGTCTGGCTTATTTCACATAACATATTTTCAAGGTTCATCTGTGTTGTAACATGTAACAAGAACTTCATTTCTTTTTGTGGCTGAATAATATTTCATATACCACATTTTGTTTATTCATTTATCTGTTGATGGACATTAGGGTGGTTTCTGTCTTTTGACATTTGTGAATAACTCTACAATTTTTTTAAGATTTTATTTATTTATTTGACAGAGAGAGATCACAAGTAAGCAGAGAGTCAGGCAGAGAGAGAGAGAGATAGGTAAGCAGGCTCCCCTCTGAGCAGAGAGCCAGATGCGGGGCTCGATCCCAGGACCCTGAGATCATGACCTGAGCTGAAGGCAGAGGCTTTAACCCACTGAGCCACCCAGCCGCTCCAATAACTCTACTGTTAACATCAATGTATAGTTATATATGTTTGAATCCTGTTTTCAGTTCTTTTGGATATATATAGAAAAAGATAATGATTGGGCCATATGGTAATTCTATGTTTAGCTTTTTTTTTTTTTTTTAAGATTTTATTTATTTATTCGACAGAGAGAGATCACAAGTAGACAGAGAGGCAGGCAGAGAGAGAGGAAGGGAAGCAGGCTCCCCGCTGAGCAGAGAGCCCAATGCGGGGCTCGATCCCAGGACCCCAGGATCATGACCTGAGCTGAAGGCAGAGGCTTTAACCCGCTGAGCCACCCAGGCGCCCCCTATGTTTAGCTTTTTGAGGAAACTCCATTTCAAAAAAAATAGACATTACTTTCTAGAGCAGTTTTAGGTTTACAGCAAAATTGAAGGAAACTATAAGCATTTCTCATCTGCTCCCTGCCCCAACACATAGGAACATGCATATGCACGTGCACACGCACACACACACACACACACACTACACACACTCTTTGGCACTATCAACAACATGAACCAAAGTGAAATATTTGTTACACTCAACAAACCTGTGTTGTTGACACATCCTTATCACCTGAAGTCCATAATTTATCCTACTAGAGTTCATTTTTGGTGTTGCATATTCTATGGTTTTTTTTTAAGATTTTTATTTATTTATTTGACAGAGATCACAAGTAGGCAGAGAGACAGACAGAGAGAGAGTGAGAGAGAGAGAGAGGAGGAAGCAGGCTCCCTGCTAAGCAGAGAGCCGGATGTGGGACTCGATCCTAGGACCCCGGAATCATGACCTGAGCCGAAGGCAGAGGCTTTAACCCACTGAGCCACCCAGGTGCTCCTCTATGGGTTTTGATATATGTGTAAAGGTAGACATATACATATCATTATAGTATCACACAGGATAGATTCACGACCCTAAAAATCTTCTTATTCATCTCTCCCTTCTCCCAACCGCTGGTGACTACTTTTTAAAATTTTCTGTCTTCATTGCTTTGTCTTTTCCAGAATGTCATATAGTTGGAACTATAAAACACATAGTTTTCCAGATTCCTTTCTTTCACTTAGCAATATGTACTTAAGGTTGCTCCGTCTTTTCATAGCTTCAGGGGTCATTTGTTTTTAGCACTGATAACATTCCATAGTCTAGATGTAGCATAGTTTATTTATCATCTAAGGAGGGACAAGTTTCCAAGTTTTGGCAATTATGAATAAAGCTGCTTGAAATGTCAGTGTACAGATTTTTGTGTGGATATGAATTTTTATCTTATTTGGGTAAATACCAAGGAGGGTGACTGTTGGGTTCTATGATAAGAGTGTGCTTAGTTCTGGAGTACCTGGCTGGCTCAGTCAGTGGAGCTTGTGACTTTTGATCTTGGGATTGTGAGTTCAAGCCCAACATGGAGTGTAGAGATTACTTAAAAATACAGTCTTAAAAAAAAAAAGAGAAAGAGAATTTGTTTAGTTCGATAAGACACTGCTGCCAGAAACTGAAAGTTTGTATCCCAGAAACTGAAAGTTTGTTGAAATTCAACAAGAATTTTGAAATTCTTGTTGAAATCCCAAACTCCAATGCAGTCATATTAGGAGATGGTGCCTTTGGAAGGTGAAGTACTCCTGAATGGGGTAAGTGTCCTTATAAAAGAGACTCCAGAGAGGACCCTCACCCACTCACTCACTCTGCTAAGTACAGAGTGAGAAGATGGCTGGCAATGAATCAGGAAGTCCCCTCACCAGACAGTATACCTGGCAATACTTTGATCTTGGATTTTTCAGCCTCAAAAACTGAGAGGAAAAAAAAATTCTGTGTTTACAAGCCACCTGATCTATTTCATTTTGTTGTGACAGCCTAAAAAAGACTGACAATTGCCAAAACATCTTCCCAAGTGGTTGTACCAGTTTGCATTCCTACAAGCAATGAGTAAGAATTCCTGCCTTTTCATATCCTCATCAGCATTTAGTGTTATCAGTGTTTTGAATTTTGATCATTCTAATAGATCTCATTGTTGTTTTAATTTGCAATTCCCTAATGACATATAATATTGAGATGCTGGTGAGCACCTTTTCAAATGTTTAATTGCTATCTGCATATATTTTCTTCAGTGAGGTGTTTTTTTCAGGGCTTTTGTCCATTTTTAAAGTGGTTTGCTTATTTTTTTAATTTGGTTTTAAGAGTTCTTTGTCTTGGGATGCCTGAGGGGCTCAGTTGGTTAAGCAGCTGCCTTCAGCTCAGGTCTTGATCCCAGTGTCCTGGGATCGAGTCCCACATCGGGCTCCTTGCTTGACAGGGAGCCTGCTTCTCCCTCTGCCTCTGCCTGCCACTCTGTCTGCCTGTGCTCGTTCGCTCTCTCTCCCTCTCTCTCTGACAAATAAATAAATAAAATCTTTAAAAAAAAAAGAGTTCTTTGTCTTGAAACTGAAAAAAAAAGGTTCTTTGTATAATTTGGATAACAGTCCTATATGATGTATATCTTTTGCAAATATTTGCTCCAAGTCTGTGTCCTGTCTTCTCGTTTTCTTGAACAGCCTGTGTGGTTTTAAGGGGGATATAGATAGAGTAAAAAAGTACATCACCATTACCACCAGTGTTCCAAAAGTCCTTCTAAAGTTTCCTTAAAGTTGGGGCGCCTGGGTGGCTCAGTGGGTTAAGCCTCTGCCTTCGGCTCAGGTCATAGTCTCAGGGTCCTGGGATGGAGCCCCACATCAGGCTCTCTGCACAGCGGGGAGCCTGCTTCCCTCTCCCCCTCTGCCTGCCTCTCTGCCTACTTGTGATCTCTCTCTCTCTCTCTGTCGAATAAAAAAAAATCTTTAAAGTTTCCTTAAAGTTAATTTTTGCTTACACATTAAATAAGAATATATTTTCTTTGTAAAAAAACCTTTAATACAAAAAGATAAAATACCTTTAAACACCTATCTAACTCCTACCCTATATTTATGTATTTTTTCTATAACACCAAATCATTTCCTGTGCATTATATATATGTGTATGTACATATATGAAAACTTTAGTACTATATTTTTCTTTTGGACATAACTTTTTCTTTTGGACATAACTAACTCAAACTTCGTAATATTCTGCACCTTATTTTTATCCTTTAGCAGTACATCTTCAAGTTTTTTTCTGCCTGAGAATAATGCAGATCCACTCCATTTACCTAAAATTACCCAATATACCCCAATGTACCCTCTTTTGTACATCATTACTATTGACCTGCTAGGTGAAGCCACATTTACCTCTATCCTCCTTCAACTCTTGCTCTCTTACAGTTTTATACAAAATGGCCCGAATGATAAATAAGTAAATAGTATATTTTTAAAACCAGGTTTTGTAATCTAAAGGCTCAGAACACAGAAATGGTTTTTCATTGCTCTTAGAGTTCAATCTGAAGTTTCTTCAATGGAACATGAATACTTTGAAGGCAGGAATTTTTTATTTCTGTTGATTTTTTTTTAAGATTTTATTTATTTGACAGACGGAGATCACAAGTAGGCAGAGAAGCAGTCAGAGAGATAGAGAGAGAGGAGGAAGCAGGCTCTCTGCTGAGCAGAGAGTCTGATGCGGGGCTTGATCCCAGGACCCTGAGATCATGACCTGAGCCGAAGACAGAGGCTTTAACCCACTGAGCCACCCAGGTGCCCCATTTCTGTTGATTTTTATTATATTTTTATTGTGGTAAAATATACATAAGATTTAACATTTTAATTACTTTAATGTGCACACTTCAGTAGTATTAAGTACATCCACGTTATTACTATATTAATTAATGGACTGTATATCCACAGCATTATTACACTCTACCTCCAGAACTTCTTCATATCAAAGAGAAATCATACTTATCAAGCAGCAATTCCCTATTCCCACCACCTCCAGCTCCTTGTAATCACTATTCTGCTTCTTGCTTATATATTTGGAGGGCGAGATTTTTTTTTTTACACGTGATGCACATGTATAAACTATATTGAGAGTTACTGTTGTAGGACACTCTCAAACATAGTAACCACAGCCGTGTGGTCGAGGACAGCTACCCACTGGTAGTGCAGTTTTTGGTCAGAATTTTGTACTTTTCAAGCCAAGATAACACTGAAAAGTAGCACTTTATTTTCTTGTAAAGTTATCCTTCCTTAAAGACACAGTTAGTAGTCTCCAGCTTTTGAAAGGTGGACCATTATATCTCAGTATAAATGTAATATTCCATATAATCAGCAGTCTGCTTCTGTAGCTCCAAGACTTGGACCATATGGAAGTTGTACTTGTTATTACTTTCTCTGTTGAACTTGTTGATCACAAATAGCATCATGATAGTCACATTGATCTCTGTTGCAAACATTTCTTTGACACTCATACAGGTTTTCTTCTTTGCTTGATAAATGTGATCACCAGAATGGCCAGGAGAAGCCATGTGGCCTGCCATAGCCCTGCCATGGTCCCTAAGCTGGGGAGGAAAAGAAAGAGTCCTCTCCTTGGACTTCATCCAAGGGATGAAGGAAGGCTAGAATTTCTATGTTTTGTTTATTAGTATATCCCAAGCCCCTAGAAAACCCTAACACAATCAGTAAATTGAATTAATTTAGTAGAAAAAAAAACCATAATCATTTCAATAGATTCAAAATAAGTATTTGGAAAAAATCACTATATTGCCATAATTATCAAAATCCTAGCAATGTGTAATAATAAGGAAGTTTCTAACTCCTGAACCAATAAGCTATTATAGAAAGGTTGTAGGATAAAAGGTTAATATACAAATGTGAGATGCTTTCCTATATGGCAGCAATGAATAAGTGGAATTTGAAATTAAAAACACAATATGATTTACATTAGCACCACCCCAAAATAAATACTTCTGCATAAATTTTAACAGAATATGTACATGACCTGTATGAGGAAAACCACAAATCTCTGATGAATAAAATCAAAGAAGAATGAAATAAATGGAAAGATATTCCATATTCATGAATAGGAAAACTAATATTGTCAAAATCCTAATTTTTCCCAATGTGGTCTATAGATTCAATGCAATCCCCATCAAAATCCCCTCAAGTTATTTTGTAGATACTAACAAACTGATTCTCAAATTTATATGGAAAAGCAAAAAGTTTCAGAATAGCTAACATAATACTGAAAGAGAACAAAGTTGAACTGATGCTACTCACTTCAACATTTACAAAACCACAGTAATCTAAACAAAGTGATGTTAGTGACAAAACAAAGAGATCAATGGAACACAATAGAGAACCCAGAAATTGACCCTCATGTATAGGGGCACCTGGATGGCTCAGTCTGTAGATTATGTGATTCTTGGTCTTGGGGTTGTAAGTTTGAGCCCGTGTTGGGTTCAGAGATTACTTAAAAATAAAATCTCTTAAAAAAAGGAAATTGACCTTGATGAATAGAGATCAACTAACCTTCAGCAAAAAGCAAAGGCAGTGCAATGGAGCAACACAAATGGTGCTAAAAAAACTGGACATTCAAATGTGAATAAATAAATAAATAAAAATTTAAAAAGCTGTACAAATACCTCACAGCACAGCCTTCACAAAAATTAAGTAAAAATGGATCACAAACTTAAATGTAAAATGCAAAATTATAAAACTCTAAGAAGATAACAGAGCAGAAAAACTTGATGACTTTGGGTATAGAGATGACATTTTAGATATAATACCAAAGGCACAATGTAGGAAAGAAATAATGAGCTAGATTTAACTCCATTGAAATTAAAAACTTTTGCTCTGGGAGAGACAATCTCAGGGAATGAGAACAATAGGCCACAGATAGGGAGAAAATATTTGCAAAAGTTTTGCTGATAAAGGAATGCTATCCAAAATAGACAAAGTATTGTTAAAACATAACAATAAGAAAACACACAATCTGGTTAACAAATAGGTCAAAGACCTTAACGGATGCTTCACAAAAAGAAGATAGATAGGTGGAAAATGACCATATGAAAAGATGTTTCACATCCTGTCATTATAAAAATACAAGTAAAATATATCCTTATACCCCTGTTAGAATGGCCAAAATCTGGAACACTGACAACACCAAATCTGGCAAGAATGTGAGGTAATAGGATTTTCCATTCATTGTTTTGGAAGACAGTTTGGCAGTTTCTTACAAAACTAAACATGCTCTTACCATAAGATTCAGCAATCATGTTCTTTAATATTTACCCAAATGAGTTGAAAACATATGTTTACAAAAAAACCTGCATACAGATGTTTATAGTAGTTTCATTCATAATTGCCAAACTTGGAAACAACCGAGATGTCCTTTAGTAAGTGAGTAAATAAACTTTGATACATCCAGACAATGGAATATTATTCAGTGCTTAAAGTAATTGAGGTATAAAGCCATGAAAGGACATGGAGGAAACTTAAACATATTACAAAATGAAAGAAGCCAATCTGAGAAGATTATATGCTGTATGATTTCAACTACGTGACATTTTTGAGAAGGCCAAACTATGGAGACAGTAAAAAGATCAGTGGTTGCCAGGATTCAGGTGGGAGAGTGATGAATAGACAGAGCACTGAATTTTAGGTCAGTGAAAATACTCTGTATGATACTATAATTACATATTTTCCCAAACCCATAGAATATTCAAACCAAAAGTGAACCTTAAGTAAATTATGGATCTGGGGTAATAATAATCTGTCAATATAGGTTTATCAATTATAATAAATGTACCACTCTAATGAGAGATGTTGATAGTAGATAATATACATGAGAGGGGACAGAAAATACATAGGAAATCTTTGTTCCTTCACCTAATTTTGTTGTGAATCTGAAACTGAAAAAATAAAGGCTTAAAAAAGGGAAGTTTTGGGCGCCTGGGTGGCTCCGTGGGTTAAAGCCTCTGCCTTCGGCTCAGGTCATGATTCCAGGGTCCTGGGATGGAGCCCTGAATTGAGCTCTCTGCTCAGTAGGGAGCCTGTTTCCCTTCCTCTCTCTCTCTGCCTGCCTCTCTGCCTACTTGTGATCTCTGTCTGTCAAATAAATAAAAATAAAAATCTTAAAAAAAAAAAAAGGGAAGTTTTGTAACATAATAAAGGGTTTATTATTCAGGTACCCTTCTAAGGAATTCTAGGCAGGAGAAGATTGTGCTATACATGTATTTGCCTTTCAACTTCCATTCTGCAATTTTTTCCATCCTGCACTATGATCTGGGTAGGTGAACTTACATGGAATGCATTATACAGTCTCCCATGCCCTCTAACCTGGAGTTGAGTTTGAAAGGAAATTGGAGGGAAGAATAATGATGCCAGATAAAATATCTGGTTAAGGGGTGCCTGGGTGGTTCAGTCATTAGGCATCTGCCTTTGGCTTAGGTCATGATCCCAGGGTTCTGGGATCGAGTCCCACATTGGGCTCCCTGCTCAGCAGGGAGCCTGCATCTCCCTCTCCCACTCTCTCTGCTTGTGTTCCCTCTCTCACTGTCTCTCTGTCAAATAAATAAGTAAAACCTTAAAAAACAAATAAAAAATTAAAAAAATAAAATATCAATGTGTTAAATGTGAATTTCAGATAAACAACTAATTTTTTTTTAAAGATTTTATTTATTTATTCGACAGACATCACAAGTAGGCAGAGAGGCAGGCAGAGAGAGAGGAGGAAGTAGGCTGCCTGCTGAGCAGAGAGCCTGATGCAGGGCTCAATCCCAGGACCCTGGGATCATGACCTGAGCCGAAGGCAGAAGCTTGAACCCACTGAGCCACCCAGGCGCCCTGATTTTTGTATTTTTATTTGCTAAATCTGACAACCCTAGAGAGAAAGGAAAGTGAAGCGGGAATACCTCTGTAGGGTCACTGTGGTGTGGCTGTGTCCTTTAACCAATGGTCTTCGTTCTACCATATGAGCTTCTCCATTCAGTTTTCTTTCTTAGGGTTTTGGTAACCCAATTAACATGAGTTCACTTCTTGGGGAGTCACAGATTGACAACTTCAGGCATTGTTGAGCAAAGTAAACTTTATTTGTAGCCAATAAGGAGATCACAGGGAATAACTTCCAAAACCATGATTGCCTGAGCAATAGTGAATGGCTGGCTTCCTTTTCTTTAGGGTTAGGATGAATATTTAGATAGGGAAGTCTTGTCATCATATGTAGAGGCAGGCATAAGGTCGTTCATGCCCCTTAAGAAACATGCCTAAACATACTTTGTATCTTATGTAAATGAACCTTGTACTTCTTCGTGGGTGGAGATTTTAGTGTTATAACAAAGTAAAGATAATTGTTGGTCATTCTAGAGGTTATTCCAGAGGTTACTCTGTGGTCCATCTGCACAGACACAAATTGGGGATTAAGCTCAAATTGCTCTGGGCCTGGGCCCCTGGAGCTCTTCCTTGGAGCAGTCATTGCTTGCAGAGTAGTTTCAGTTTTTATTGGGACATTATGCCCATAAGGTCATTTGCCTTGGATAAGCTAAGATAAGCTGGAAAGGAGAGCTTAAGGAAAAATGTAAGACAAAAGTTAGTGACTATAAGCGGGTGAGCTGTAACAGTGAGGTCTTGGGTCTAGCTGGTGATAGTAATTGCTCCCTTCCTTAGCCTCTTCAGGACACACATTATCTCTAGCTCTATTTATTACACTCTCCCTTCTTGTTTCCCTCTACCTTGCAGTTCCTTTCATCTGTTAAAATACGAACCTTTATTAAATGTCCCCCAATTATGAAATTTCAATGCACCATGTTTCTTATCAGGACCCTCACTGATACAGGATTCAGTACAAGGGATTAAATGCTTTTAATGCCTTTGGAAGGGCTGGAGGAGTGGAAATTAGCATATGATCGCTAATTGAATGTATGAACTTATCTGAGCCATAGGATTGCCCAGATATTTGGTCAGACATTATTTTAAATATGGTATTAAGGTTGTTTTAGGATGAGATTGATATTTGAACCAGTGGACTGAGTAAAGCAGATTGCTCTCCCCAGTGTGGTTAAGACCGTCCATCCACTGAAGGCCTGAATAAAATAAAAAGGCTGAGTAAGGAAGAATTTAATCCACCTGCTATCTTCAAACTGAGTTCTTGGTCTTCACCTGTCTTTGGACTAGAACTCTGATTGGAACACACATGATCAGCTCTTCCTGTTCTCCAGTCCTAGGATTTGGGCTAGACTTTCACAGTGGTCTCTCCTGCTTCTTAGGCCTTCAGTCTTACAGCGAAACAATGCTATGGGCTCTCCTGCATTGCCAGATTGCCTACTGCAGATCTTCGAAATTCTCAACCTTCTTTAAGAAACAACAGGCCCGGGACGCCTGGGTGGCTCAGTGGGTTAAGCCGCTGCCTTCGGCTTGGGTCATGATTCCAGGCTCCTGGGATCGAGTCCCACATGGGGCTCTCTGCCCCGCAGGGAGCCTGCTTCTCCCCTCCCCTCTCTGTCTGCTTCTCTCCCTACTTGTGTGATCTCTGTCTGTCAAAAAATAAATAAAAATCTTAAAAAAAAAAAAAAAAGAAAGAAACAACAGGCCCAAAATGAAGTCTTCTGCGAAATCCCACAAGGCTTGATACTTAACAGTTTCAGTTTCTCCCAAGAGTGGAGTTTTAAACCCATCAATCTGGAATACTCTGATCAGTACTAGTGAGATAATCTGCATGATAAGACCCTATAAAAGAAGATGACCTTGCCTGAAACAATCTTTTCTTTTGCAGATTAACCTCCTTATCTCGCCCTATTTCTGCCTATAAGATCCTTCCATTTTGTACATCTCCCTGGAGGTCCCTTATACTTGCTGGGTGGGATGCTGCCCAATTTATGAGTCATTGAATAAAGCCTCTTAGGTCTTTAAATTTACTCCTTTGAATTTTGTTTTTTAACAGCCTTCACAGTCACATCAACCAATCCCATAAACTTTGTCTTTACATATTCCATTGGTTCTGTTTCTCTGGAGAACCCTGATTAATACAGATTTTGAGACCAAGAGTGGTTATAGTGAAACAGAGTGCTATGGGTGAGTTTTCTGAATTGGTTCTAGGATTTCTGAAATTGGCTCTCCCATCTAATTAGATATAAAGATGTTAATGACTACAGAGCTTACTCGGAAGTCCATGGTATGTTCTGCCAATACAGATACACAAAATATCTCTACTGGATGCTCTAAATAATCAATTGTTTATAAGAAGCAAAAAGGTAGATCACTGTATATATGATATCTTTGAGCATTTTTAAAAATTTATTTGTTAGAGAGAGAGAGAGCGAGCACAGGCAGACAGAGTGGCAGGCAGAGGCAGAGGGAGAAGCAGGCTCCCTGGCAAACAAGGAGCCTGATGTGGGACTCGATCCCAGGACGCTGGGATCATGACCTGAGCCGAAGGCAGCTGCTCAACCAACTGAGCCACCCAGGCATCCCTCTTTGAGCATTTTTGAAGAACCAATGAATACAATGAGATTTGACTAATTGCTTCTAATGTTACTGGACAAAGTGGTGAAAGAAATTGATGAATTTGGGGATTCACATCCCCAGCTCAAGAGCTATGTAGTAACCTGAAGGCTTCTATGTATGCCCCGAAGGAGACCCTTATCTCTTAGCCACAGGGTTGAGATTACTGAAAATCAAATGTACAATCTCATCCTGTGACTGGTTGAGTTACCATTCAAGTTGAACTGACAGCCTTGCGGTGTGTCTGCTGTTAAAGTGAGGACACTGCTTTGGAAGAATGGGATACTGCAAGTTGGAATAGGGATGTGTGGGAAAACCCTGATGAAGCTGGGAACATGATGATGAGTCTTTTTTGACAGATGGAGACCTTACACATCCAGTGGATGTAGTCTCCTCACCTACAGTAGAACTGGACTCTTCACCTCTTTCTGAGAGAATTAAATCTGTATTACCTGAGGAAACTGTAATGGCATCCCCTGAGACAGTGGCTATACAAGCTGGTGATGCTTCTTTTAGGATCCACCCCCACTGCCATTCTTTGCTTCTAGGCCTATAAGTAGACTCAAGTCCTAGCAGGTACCTAAAGATGAGGTAAAAATCATGACCTATGAATAGGTGCACTGCACTCCAAAAGAACTACCTGAGTTTTCTATATAATATATGTAGACAGAAATCTGGTGGGAAAATATGAGAATTGATCTAAGCATAGGGAAAAATTGTGCAAAGAACATCAGGTTGGTTCAGGCTGAGAGGGGCCAAGTGGTGGCTTTCAACTGCCAAAGGAAGATGATCATGGTTACTGTAATGGACCACCAAATGAAAGCAACAATCAGAATAGTCTAACTCAGCAGATCTATGGAATTGGCTAGCTGACCATGGTGTTTTTAAAAATGACATAGGTGGAAAACCTACTAAATTCTTACTTGACTTGTATAATTGGAAAATTTCTAGGTCAATTACATAAAAGTCTAACCTGAATCCCTGAATCATAAAATCAGAGAGTCATAACCCCTTAATTTCCCAAAACCTCTTAAAAAAGGGAGATGCCAGATCCTTATGAGGAAAGACTCTAGTATACTGCCAAAAATTTATACTGTTAATCTTTCAGCCTTCACCAAGGGAACCAATGACTTTTTACCAGGAAACTGTATTTTGGAGAAAAGGAAATAATCAGACTTTTCAGGGACTACCGGATACTGGCTCTGACACTAATTTTGAGAAACTCAACATGTCACTGTAGTCGACCAGTCAGAGTAGAAGCTTATGGAAGTCAGATAATCAATGGACTTTTACTTCAGGTCTGTCACACTGTAGGCCCAGTGAATTTCCAAACACATCTTGTGTTTTTCCTCTAATTCCATAATGCATAATTGGAATAACATATTCAGTAACTGGCTGAATGCCCCTTATTGATTCTCTGAGCTGTGCAGTGAGAGATATTTTGGTGGGAAATAACAAGGGAAAGAACCACTATCTAGGAAAAATTATAATTCAAAAGCAATATTGCATTTCTATAAGAATTACAAGAATTAGTGAAAGTAATTCACTTGGCTCCCTTATAACTATATAATTAAATCCCGAGAATCAGATGTCTTTTTTTTTTTTGGTCAGAGAGCAGGCAAGCACAGGCAGACAGAGTGGCAGGCAGAGGCAGAGGGAGAAGCAGACTCCCTGCCGAGCAAGGAGCCCGATGTGGGACTCGATCCCAGGACGCTGGGATCATGACCTGAGCCGAAGGCAGCTGCTTAACCAACTGAGCCACCAAGGCATCCCCAGATGTCTTTCTTGACCCTATCCTAGTTTCACTGGTGAATTCCACCAAAACATTCAAAGATGAACTAACATGAAACTCTTCCAAAAAATTGAAGAGGAGGAAACATTTCTCAATTTATTCATTCAGCAAGGCTACCATAACCTGATACTATAGCCAAACAAAGACACTACAAGAAAAGAAAAACAAAGACTGATATGATATTCTTTATGAATATTGATGCAAGAATACTCAACAAAATACTAGCAACCTGAATTCAACAAATATTGAAAAGCTTAAACAGGGGCGCCTGGGTGGTTCAGTCGTTAAGCCTCTGCCTTGGACTTGGGTCCTAGCATCCTGGGTTGGAGCCCTGCATTGGGCTTCCTGCTTGGTGGGAAGACTGCTTCTCCCTCTCCCAGTCCCCCTGCTTCTGTTCCCTCTCTTGCTATGTTTTTCTCTGTCAAATAAATAAAATCTTAAAAAAAAAAAAAAAAAGAAGCTTAAACAAATGACCAACTGGGATTTTATCTCTGAAACCAAGAATGGTTCAACGTATAAAAATCAATCAATGCCATAAATCCCATTAAAAGAATGAAGGGGAAAAAAAACAATCCACCATCTTAATTGATACAGAAAAAAATTTTGACAAAATTCAGCACCTCTTTATGATAAAAGTGCTCAATAAATTAGGAACAGTAGGAAACTATCTCAACATAATAAAAGTCACTTACGAAAAACCCCAGCTAACATACTTAATGGTGAAAGTTTCAAAATTTTTCCTCTCCAATCAGGAACAAATTCAGGAAAATAGTTGAATATAAAATCACAAAAATCAGTTATGTTTCTATACAATAACATGAAAAGTAAAAAAAGGAAATTAAGAAACAGTTTTATTTATAATAGTATCAACAGGCTGGGGATCTGGATGGCTCAGTTGGTTAGGTGTCTGACTCTTGATTTTTGCACAGGTCAAATCAGGGTTGAGAGATCAAGCCCCACATTGGGGTCCTGTGGGTGTGGAACCTGCTTAAGATTCTCTCTCTCCCTTCTTTCTCTCTATGATAGCATCAATAAAAATACAATACTAAGGAATTAAGAATTAACCCAATCAAGGACATGAAAGAATTATATAGTAAAAACTATAAAGCATCACTGAAATTAATTAAAGAACAGCTGAATAAATGAAAAGACATCTGATGTTCTTGGATTGGAAGACTTAAAATTGTTAAGATGACTATAACACACAAAATAATTTACGGATTTAATGCAGTCCCCAGTGAAACACTAACAGGATTTGTGAAGAAATAGGAAAATCCATCTTAAATTTATATGCAATCTATGGGGCACCTGGGTGGCTCAGTGGGTTAAAGCCTCTGCCTTCGGCTCAGGTCATGATCTCAGGGTCCTGGGATCGAGCCTCACATCAGGTTCTCTGCTCAGCAGGGAGCCTGCTTCCTCCTCTCTCTCTGCCTGCCTCCCTGCCTACTTGTGATCTCTGTCTGTCAAATAAATAAATAAAATCTTAAAAAAATTTATATGCAATCTCAAGGGACCCCAAATAGCCATAACAATAAAAAAAGAAGAAAACTAGGGCACTCACACTTCTTGGTTTCAAAACTCATTATAAGATTACAGTAATTAAAACAGTGGAGTACTGGCATACAGACATATACTAATGGAATAAAATACACAGCCGGGAATAAGCCACTGATATGCTGTCAAATGATTTATAACGGTGCCAAGATGAACCCAATAATAAATTCTTTGTGTCTTAAAATACTTCCAAAACTGATTTTAGTGGTGAGGGAAACCAGCGTCCTCTATTGGCTTACCATCTTAAGAGAAACCCGAGTATGATTTGTTGTCTTTCTCCAGCTGCTTGGCTTCAAGAAATCATCAAGTTCGGGGCACCTGGGTGGCTCAGTGGGTTAAAGCCTCTACCTTTGGCTCAGGTCATGATCCCAGGGTCCTGGGATCGAGCCCTGCATCAGGCTCTCTGCTGGGCAGGGAGCCTGCTTCCCTTCCCCCTCTCTCTGCCTGCCTCTCTGCCTCCTTGTGATCTCTGCCTGTCAAATAAATAAATAAATAATCTAAAAAAAAAAAAAGAAAGCATCAAGTTCAAGTGCAAGCATATTTGGATTCTTCAAATGCTTATCATCCGTAATACAAATTATTATTGTCCATTTAGAGACACTTCCAAGGGCACCTGGGTGGCTCAGTTGGTTGGGCATCTATCTGCCTTCTGCTTGGGTCATGATCCCAGAAATCAAGCCCTACATTGGGCTCCCTGCTCAGTAGGGAGTCTGCTTATTCCTTGCCCCTCACCCTGCTCTTGCGCTCTCTCTCTCACTCAAATAAATAAATAAATAAATAATCCAGAGACACTTTTTTTTTTTTTTTTAAAGCTCAGTGGGTCAAGCACCTGGTTCTTGATTTCAGCTTCGGTTGTGATCTTGGGATCGTGATATAGAACCCTGTGTTGGGCTCTGCGTTCATCTGGGAGTCTGCTTCTCTCTTTCTTTCTCTGGTTGCCTCTGCCCATCCCCCTACTTCTGCTCACTCTCTAAAACAAATAAATAGATCTTTAAAATAATAATGACTGCTAAACTGAGATTTTCCATATCATTCCTCTGAGTAAGAGTCACTACTCAATAATCTGCAGCCACTTTGCCTGATAGAGGATACAGAGTAACATCCTAGGAAGAGTTATCAAATAATGTAGAAGTCTGGGCTACCTGTCCTAGAGTTCTTTTTTATTGAAATAAAAAATAATGACTCTATCAGCAAACACCAATTAACTGTGTGAACTGCAAGAGTTTTAACCTCCCCATAACCCTTTTCAAATTCTATGTTAGTAAGCAAAAAATATTACGAGGAGAGTTTCAAGAGTCTTTAAAATTCTAAGCATGATTTATACTTGTTAGGTGGAATAAGGGCCTCTCTAGCTAGCAACAATAAGGTTTTTGAAAATCTTCATCTTTTCTAGGCCTTTAATTAATACTTCAAGCCCAACATGTAAAAGATCTAACATATGAATAGAAGAACTTCATATGTTATGTGTTCTATATTTCATAGAAAATAGCAACACTATTTTCTAAAGAGTACACTTGATCATGAGGAGGGTTTATTTCAGACTTTTCCAGAATTAAAGGATTATGTTGTCTGTAATTTTTCCCATTAAATAATCTTATAGAATGGACCTTAGAAAGCATATTTTGAGGGTCTATTTCATAAAATATTTTATTCTTGTCTTCTTTTTAAACTGTGAATATTACTAGTATTTAGAAGCTCATTTTTACAGATGGAGGATTTTCTAAGTCAGGAAAAGTTATTTTTTTTTTTTTCAAAAAAAAGGAAAAAAACTAAGAATTGATGGGTAGCTAAGGAAGGAGGTTTCTCTTCAGTTTCTTTCCTAGTATCTACTAATTGCTACAATTTCACAGATTTACTAAAATATTGTAGATGGGTTGCTGAATGTTTCATTAGAAAGTAAATAGTAATTATCAAGGAGTCTGGGTGGCGGCTCAGCTGGTTAAGCAACTGCCTTCAGCTCAGGTTGTGATCTCAGGGTCCTGGGATTGAGTTCTGCATCAGGCTCCCTGCTCTATGGGGAGTCTGCTTCTCCCTCTGCCTCTCTCTCTCTGTCTCTCATGAATAAATAAATAAAAATTTTTAAAAAATGATGTTATGTAATTTTTGTTTCAGATACTTATTGCAGTTAAATTTGTGATGGCAAAGAATTGGAAATGTCCTAAACATTAATCAATATACAAACAGTTACACATTAGGGAATATACTTATTATGGAATACCTACTATTTGCTATGAAAAAGAATGAGGTAGATTCGTATATAATTTATATCCTGAAAAGTTTAGTTTAGAACAATATTAAATACTTTACATATGTAAACTCTTCTAATTCTCATTACAACTGTACGTGATAAGTACTGTCATTATACCTATCTTACAAATGAAGGACCCAAGACAGTATGTCATAGCAATACTACAGACTATTATGTAGCAATTAAAAATGTGTTAAGTGGGGGTGCCTGGTGGCTCAGTGGGTTAAAGCCTCTGCCTTTGGCTCAGGTCATGATCCCAGGGTCCTGCGATCCAGCCCCACATCAGGAGCTCTGCTCAGCAGGCAGCCTGCTTCTTCCTCTCTCTCTCTCTCTGTCTGCCTCTCTGCCTACTTGTGATCTCTACCTGTCAAATAAATAAATAAAATCTTTAAAAAAAAATGAGTTAGGTGGACCTATTTGTATTGATTTGGAACAATATAACTTACTCTTTTTTTTTTTTTTAAGGATTTTTATTTATCTACTTGACAGACAGAGATCACCCTGAGATCATGACCTGAGCTGAAGGCAGAGGCTTTAACCCACTGAGCCACCCAGGCACCCCTCTATAATATACTCTTAACTGAAAAAGCCAAATGTGAGAGTGATACTGATTAGTACAATTCCATGTTACATTTTTAAGAATATAAAGGTTTATATAAACATATCTGTGTAAGGATATGATCATGTATAGTATAATATTCCTTTAATAATTTGGATTTGGGATGTGGAGAAAGGGGAACCCTCCTACACTGTTGGTGGGAATGCAAGCTGGTGCAACCACTCTGGAAAACAGCATGGAGGTTCCTCAAAAAACTGAAAATAGAGCTACCTTATGACCCAGCAATTGCACTACTGGGTATTTACCCTAAAGATACAAACATAGTGATCCAAAGGGGCACGTGTACCCGAATGTTTATAGCAGCAATGTCCACAATAGCCAAGTTATGGAAAGAACCTAGATGTCCATCAACAGATGAATGGATAAAGAAGA